>JAPDSC010023300.1:5503-39157 GCA_026290005.1 Latrodectus geometricus
TATATATATATATATATATATATATATATATTGGTGTGTGTGTGTGTGTGTGTGTGTGTGTGTGTTTAGTTTTTATTTGACTCTGTAAATTTTTTTAAATTGTTATTATTTTATACAATTTTTTAATTCTTTAGATGCATGGCTATAAAAAAAACATTCATATGTATTTGCAATGCATATATCGTCTAAATGCTCTTAAAAGCTTTTTAGAACTGCAAATATTCAGAAAAATTAACACTTATAGTAAAACCACAAACTTGGGGATTGTAATATAAATAAAGTAAATTTTAAAAAAAAAACATTATATACTTTGTATCATTTTTTCCAAAATGGCACACTCCAGTATAGAAGGATTTTATGTAAAAAGATAAGAGAGTTGTATTAATGAACGCTAATTACATATACTTATATATACACTACTGGCCATTAAAATTGCTACACCAGGATGAAATGCAGATAACAAAATGATATTAATTGGACAAATATATTGTACTAGAAATAACAAGTGATTAAATTTAAAAAAAAAATTGGCAGGATAGATCCTGAGAAATCAGTACACAGAACAACCACCTCTGGCAGTAATAACAGCAGTTATACGCCTGGGCATAGAGTCAAACAGAGATTGGATTGCATGTACAGGTACAGATGCCCATGCAGCTTCAACATGATGCTACAGTTCATCAACCGTAGTGACTGGCGTTTGGTGACAAGCCAGTCGCTCGGCAACCATTGACCAGACGTTTTCTATTGGTGAAACATCTGGAGAACGTGCAAGCTAGGGCAACAGCCGTACATGTTCGGTATCAAGGAAGGTCCGTACAATACTGGCAACCAACATGCGGTTGGACATTATCCTACTGAAACGGAAGGTTTCGCAGGGCTCGAATAAAGGATAGAGCCATGGGTCGAAATAGAAAATTTTAAAATTTAAAATTCATGATTATGAATTGAAAATATTTTAAGGAAAGTTACTTAATAATTCGAAATATGTGTTTATAATACAAGAAAAAGTTTTATAATAATATCTACGTAGATATTGCTCTTAATAAGAAACTTTTTTATGACATAAAAATTACATGTAAAAATTAAAAGTTAGTCGCTGAAATATAATAAAAATATCACAAAATTATTTAATATTAAAATATTTATATTTGTATTACTTTTATTTTGTTTTTTTATTTTGTTACTATATATATATATATATTATAATTTGAGAAAAAAAGAAATCGACTTTTTTTAAGTGATCTTTGCGTAACTTAGTTCGGAATCAATTAACATAAAATATTTCAAACTGTTTTAAGGTGAAGTTTCAGATTCTTGTCGATGACATGACTGTAGCAGGCGGTCAGCTTCGATAATTTTTTTATTTTATTGATAATTTCAATGAATGATGCACCTCCACGAGAGAGATGTATCTTTAACATCAAAAATACCTGAGATGAATCGACGATATCAAAATTGCACTTAACTGTCTGATACTGTATCAAGACCAAAGCCATCATATTCACAATTTTAATCATCTTTATCCAAAAAAAAAAAAAAAAAAAAAAAAAAAAAAAAAAAAAATTAAAATATGCCTTTTTTTTTTTAATTCCACTTTTAACACTTATACATGAATAGATCAAACAAAAAAGTGTCAGCAATATTTTTTTAGTGCGAATTGTCCTTTTCTACGAGCAAAAAGCAGAAACTGCATACTCGATATTTTATGGAATATCGCTCCTTGCAACTTCTTATCCAAAAAAATAATTGATTGCTTTATCTCCAACCTAATATACATACATATAAGATCATTTTTGAATTAAGTAATTTATAATCTAACTGTGAAGCAATTTGCAGTTGAGAGATGAGTCAATTGAAGGGGGCAAAGTTGTTTTTAAAAAACATTCGGTAAATAGTTACAATTGTACGTCATTAGTACATACATGAAACTCATCATGATTAAGAGTTTTCTGTTCTATTTAGTATTGAATGGGCTTGATATAGTAAATGCTACGGGTTTTACCAAAGTACAGGAAGTCTTAATTCAGTGACACTTGAGTTTTTATGTTAACAATTAACTTTAATATATGGCTGAAAAGAGGAAATATTCTTAAGTTTAACATTGTATTAGTTTTTATTAAGCTAGGAAGTTTTGATTATTTTAATTTAGCTGAGATTTAATAATTTACGTATATTTTGTTGTGTCGTATGTATATGAATCATGATCAAACTCTTCCATCAATAAAGGAGATTGTATTAAATTTTAAAAAACTTAACTTTATTAACAATAAGGTACTAGTGTCCATGATAACAGAAAAATAAATAAATAAATAAAAAATAATGGAGTTCTAGATCGTTGATACTGTCGTTAGTTATATTGAACACAAAATAGCAAATCTCTAAAATGTTCGCGTTTACTAGATCTAAACAAGGAACAAGGTTCAGTAATTGAGTCTATTAACAAATAAAAAAGTAGAACTTTAGAACGTCTCTCTTCACGTCCACTATTCTTAATTCAAAATATTATAGTTGGTTCTATTGAAAACAAATAACTGAGCTCTAAAACGTGCGCGTTCACTAAACCTCAACATAGAACATGATTCGATAATTGGTTCGATTCACAAAACAAAAGCAGAGCTGTAGAATGTTCGTGTTCACTGTAAATCAAAAATTTAAGATATTATAGTTCTTTTTTTTTTGTCAAGTGCCGGCCAGACTGGCAGTATGGGGTGCGCTGCTCCACTCTTTCAACTGAACCGCAATTGGGTGTGGAGTCTAACTACCTCAGTACACACATGTCATAGGAATCAGTTTACAGGGTAGGCAACCATTCACAACCCATTTATACAAGGAACGGACAAAGACAGGAGAGAGAGAAAGTACATCCAAGCCATGACTGGGATTCGAACCCAGACCTCCCTATACGCAGTCAGGAATTCTGACCACTAGACTGACTAGGCGGCAGTTGTTTCTGTTAAATACAAAATAGTAGAACTCTTAAGCGTCCGCCTTCATTAGCTTAAATCCAAGAAATAGCTATCAAACCAGAGAGGAGGAAAATATAGCAATCAATCTATCCAGAATGCCAAACTGTGGCCAACATGCATATATATTGGGCAGAATAGAATATTTTCCTAAGTTTATTAGTCCGAATTCATTGTTATTTTTTGTATAACATTGCAAGAAATTAGAAAATTCAAGATTATACAGGGTAATATTAATTTGAAAAGCATAAAAGAATTGTAACTGGAAAAAGTGATAAGGCGAGAATAGAAATATTTTATTTTCTATAAATCTAGTCACGTGATTATCAACTGTCATAAAATTCTGAAATAATTTATGACAGTTGCATCAAAAATATTCTAGGCAGAAAGAAATAATAGAGAATACATTGATTCAATAAGTCTCGGGAATACTTTGAATATGACCACAACTTTTATATTATCAAATATAGTTACTTCTATAACAAATTAAAAGAATAAGCAAATTAATGTAAAACCAGAGCAAAAATATTATTTTTTTCTAATTTACCTGATTGAAATGTATATTTCTAAAAATTACTTTCATAATTACAGCGTATAACTCAACATTCCAAAAAGGAAATGAAAAATTAAAAGTTCAGTTTTTCATTCTTTATTCATGTAGTTGATTTACTTACCATAAAAAATAAGAATAAATAATAATGTAGACAGGATACATTAAAATTTATTTAAAAATTCAACCACGTATTTATATCGTTTTGTTATAAAATTGTTAGAATTTGCTAAAATAAACCAAGGAAACAATGTTGATCACCATGTTTAACAAATGGCTTAATGTTTAATTAAATTTCAGATATTAACTTTTGAAAAATGTAGTACTAAAAACATTTCATTGGGAGACTCATTTAATTTGAATGAATTATTATTAATATTCTAAATTGAAGAAACATTTAACAGTACGTGCAATAACTAGTTACAATAATTATACATAATTAGTTAATACACTATTGGCCATTAAAATTGCTACACCAAGAAGGCGACATGCTACAGACATGAAATTCATACGAAAGGAAGAAGGTGCTGTGATATGCAAATGATTAGCTTTTCAGCGCATTCAGACAAAGCAAGCACCAGTAGCGACACCTATATTGTATTTAAATGAGGAAACTGTTCAGCCGGTTCCTCATACACAAATTACATTTGAACATTGTTGCCTGGTACAAAGTTGTTGTGATGCCTCGTGTAAGAAGGAGAAATGCGTACCAGCACGTTTCTGACTTTGATAAAGTTTGAATTGTAGCGTACCAAGATTGCGGTTTATCTTATTGCAGTATTGCTGCTCGCGTTGTTCGAGATCCAATGAATGTTAGTAGAATATGGAATCGATGTGTTCAGGACGGTAATACGGAATGCCATGCGGGATCTCAACGGCCACCTATCACAAGCAACCGAGAAGACAGGCATATTATCCACATAGCTGTGATGGATCGTGCAACCACGTCACGAGCCGTGAGTCAAGAAACGGGGTCATTTGGAAGACAACAAGTGTCTGCATGAACAGTTTGACGAAGTTTGCAGCAGCATGGACTCTCAGCTCGGAGAACATGGCTGTGGCTTCCCTTGACGCTTCATAGACGCTTGGCGAGTCCTAGATAAGAGCACCTTCAATGGTGTGATCAACGACGAACCTGGGCGCACGAATGGCAAGACGTCATCTTTTCAGATGAATCCAGGTTCTGTGTACAGCATCTTGATGGTCGCATCCGTGTTTGGCGGCATCGTGGTGAACGCACATTGGTGGCGTGCATTCATCATCATCATACTGGTCAATCACCTGGTGTGATGGTATGGGTGCCATTAGATATACGTCTCGGTCACCTCTTGTTCATATTGACGGTGCTTTGAACAGTGCACGTTACATTTTTGGTGTGTTACGACACGTGTCTCTACCCTTTATTCAAGCCCTGCGAAACCCTACGTTTCAGTAGGGTATCACGACCGCATGTTGCTGGTATTATAAGGACCTTCCTTGATACGGAATATATTCGGCTGTTGCCCTGGTCAGCACGTTCTCCATATCTTTCACCTATAGAAAACGTCTGGTCAATGGTTGTCGAGCGACTGGCTCGTCACCAAACGCCAGTCACTACGGTTGATGAACTGTAGCATCGTTTTGAAGCTGCATGGTCATCTGTACCCGTACATGCAATCCAATCTCTGTTTGACTCAATGCCCAGACGTATAACTGCCAGAGGTGGTTGTTCTGGGTACTGATTTCTCAGGATCTATCCAGCCAAATTTTTTGAAAATTTAATCACTTGTTGTTTTTAGTATAATATATTTGTCCAATAAATATCATTTTCTTATCTACATTTCTTCTTGGCGTAGCAATTTTAATGGCCAGTAATGTATATGTATATATATATGGGAAAATATTGTTGTGAATACATTTTAATCCTAACAATTTTAGACTAAGTACTTTCCAATTTACTTCTTTTGCAATGTTTTTTTCATAAGCATATCCAATATTCGATACATATATTACTTTTTACTGTGTATAATTTACACATAACTTCGCATGACTATTCCATTATAAATTTGGTGGGCGGGCAGCCAAGTTGTTATCACACTAGCGTTCTGTTCATCAATCCATGAGTTTGAATCTTACCTTAGGAATGGATGTTTGTTGTGCTTCGGAATCCACTTTAAACCGTAATTCCAGGTCTAATGAAGCCAAGTTGGTATCCGATTGATTTATGCTCTCGCCTTCAGTTCAACAGTTTGTGTATTTGAATCTCACCTTGGAAATCGATGTTATTAGAGGATGTATAGAGATTTTAAATGGATGTTTCGGAATCCACTTTAAGCTGCAGTTCTCGGTTTAATTAGCCATTCGAATATCCTTCACGTCGAAAAATTGACTTAAATGCCTGCTAATGCACATGCAATTTTTTTGATTGATTATTGACATAAATCCGTGTTACATGGATTCTTACCTATTGATCCTATTTATTATCTCTGATATTCTGCTGAGCAATTTTAATGAGATGATACAGTCGGTCGGAAAAAAAACATGTTATTCGATTTTCGTCTATGTCGCCAAAGAGGCTAACATCAAATGGATGCCGATATACATGCAATTTTTTTATCGATTGTTGGTTATAAATTATAGGTACTTGGATCCTTACATATTCATTTTGTATGATTTTCAATAGCTTACTGAGCAATTTCAATGCGAAGATACTGTAAATCTGAAAATACACATGCACCGTACTCATTTGATTTTTCTCCACATCACAGAAGGGACATGAATCACAGCTACATAACAGCATCTATTTACTTTGCAAATTTACTATTCGTTAATTCTGTATTCAAATCTAAGTAAAAAGGCACGAATACTGATCAATATTCTTTAAGATTATAATTGCTTACTAGCCCCTTAAATAAATACCACTTGAAATTGTTGTACATTTCTATATTTATAAAAATTACAATTATACATGCACATAAATATTTGGCAACAGCCATAATTATATTAATTTTAATTATGTAGTTTGATTATACGGAAGATATTCTGGATATATAAGAAGTGTGTAACGTTTTCACGATGTCCTAAATATTCCTCAGAATATTGTCTCAATTGTTCTTCTGTCGATATTTTCCCTTTCAAGCTTATCAAGGTAAGCTTTTATTTTTTTTTAAATAACTTTATCTTTCCATATAAATGCTTGAATAAGCTATCGTTGAAATTAAATTTTTTCATTATATTGTAAAGACTATTAACTAGAGCAATATAGTATTTTAAAAATTTATTATTTTGAAGATACTTCATTATATAAATATTTTCGTTAGAAATTTTGAAACCACGAAATTGCTGTTCAATGTCGACTGCAGTGCTCTATTACTAACATTATGGATGTTTAAATTTTTATATTTTTGGCACTGTTAAATTTATCATATTTATTACTAAAACAAAATATTAAATGTGAACTTCTTATAATATGCTACATTTTAATTTCAAATAAGTTCATATTTACTTTCTCGTATTTTTATTGCATTTTAGATAAGTTTCTGTTTTTATGTGTGTACGATGAAAATAATATTAAAGCATAGCATTTTTGCATACCTGATGAATTAATTTTATTTTAAATTATAAAAATTTATTTTTCCTATCTAGCTAAAATGCGTCCATGAAATTTCAGATTTTCGAGATTCTACATGTACTACATCTAAGCATTTTAACTATTAAAATAAACTATTCTAAAATAACTTTCTATTGCTGACGAGCCACAATGAAAAACAGAAAAAAATTCTTTAGAATGCAAAAATAAGTTTTAAATTAATTGTCAGCAATTTAATTCCAACCACTTTTTAAATGCTTGCATATTTGAAACTGAAAATTAAATTATGCATTTTTTAACATTTATAATAACGCACATTCAACAATACTTGCAAGATATAACTTTCGTATGTTATCTAAAATCCTTAAATTATATTTCGATGTATTTGTTTTCATTCATAAGTTCGAGACATACAACTCGATAGAGAAATTCTGAAAGTTTGGGTATCATAGTAACACTTCTCTTTTCCATAAAACAGTGCTAAAATTTATTTAAAAAAAGCTTTAAAAAACTATTGTTTTTACAATGATTTGCATTCATTGAATATAATAAACTCTAATTTTAAAAGATATTTTAACATTTAAGAATGCATTTCAATTTCACGTAGTCTCAATTTACAATTTTGGGTTATATTCAATACCGTTTACATAGCTATTAAATAAATTATAAAGAAAACTTTTTTGTTTTAAAATGAAATATGTGCTATAAATATTTTTACAATTAAATTTAAGGATTGATAAATATTCTTAAACATTCAATTTTAGGTATTCTAAATAATTTATGTCCTTATGCAACCCTAGATTTTACAATATTGCTTTATAGCTGTCAGCTCTTGTATTTATTCTAATTTTTCTGATTTTTAGAATCTTTTCAATGGTGTACAATGCGAAAGCATTTATTGTTTCATGGAACGAAGAAAACTTGCTTTCTTTTTCATAAAACTAATGGAAGGGTTTCTCTAAGTATACATTACTCAAACATAATTATAATATTCACTGTAAATTAAGATTCTTGTACTAAAATTCTCATTTATACTAGAACTAAATTTTTTAATTATGTTTTTTTTTTTTTTTTAATGTGTGTGTAATGATCGAAATTTTAAGTATTTATCATTTCATGAAAAATGTTTATTTGTTATTAAATGCATATTTACCTATTCGGTATTTGTCAGTTAATATTTAATCTAATATTTAACGCGCGCATGTTTAAGTATTATTTGCGTATTTTGTATTCTCGGAACGAATCAATATTCGTTACGCGAACAGACTGAGCGAAAGTACTCTTGTCCGGTCTGTTACACTTACATAGATTGATTTATGGAAATATTTTATTGAATCGTCTCCTTTCATGTTTGGTCCTTATGTATCTTACTTGCATACACTTTCAAAAGAATTTGACTGACTGTATTAAGAACTCTGTTTTCAATTTTATTTTTATGTGTATATAGTATGGCAATAGTATATTTTTTCACCACGCAGGGGGATATTTTATGGTAAAGTCTTCAAGAAACCATAGATACACACTATTCACTATTCACATTCTCATGATTAATACTAAGGTATATCGATTTTTGCAAGCATGTTACTTAAAGATTCTATTTCAGGTTTACTGTAAGATGCACTTTGTTTTATTCAGTCTTGTTATGGGTACATGTATAATATGCATCTTCTATATTTTTGTTTTTATATATGATTTTTACCAGACTTGTTTTTGTCTGTATGGTGTTTTTTACTGGTCACACTTGATATTTTTCCTGAATTGTGAAACAATACTATATACTAATTTAATGAACATACTTGAATCTACAGATTTTTGGTTCACTTAATTCAATTTGACTAACATTAGACTAAATTAGTAAATTTAGTCGAATGATTCT
The DNA here is from genome assembly GCA_026290005.1 of Latrodectus geometricus. NCBI lineage: Eukaryota > Metazoa > Arthropoda > Arachnida > Araneae > Theridiidae > Latrodectus > Latrodectus geometricus. Next base: position 14,464 of record JAPDSC010023300.1, read on the forward strand.
TTTTTTTTACTGGGGACAAACGTCAGTTTGTATAGTTTATTCTGTAAAAAAAAATACTGTTTTTAGTAAAGGTGTCCAATTTTCTTCCAGCGGTATCTCGGGAAAATCTCCTTGGTTGGTTGGTTGGGTTTTATGGCGCAAGGTCCAAAAATGAACAAGCTGCGATGGAAAATCTTCTACCTTACTACACATGTATGAATGTCACTGTATTGCATTATCATAAACATTGTTCACAAATGTAACATTTTCCCATTTGTTTCTCGAAATCTGAGTATGTGGAGGTTTTCCTCTGCAAATATTTACTTCCTTTTTGATGAAATGGGTGTGCATTAATAATTGATTATAATTATCTCTCACTTAAGCACGTAGATATTATACGTCACTACTTTTTGGTAAATATCATTATATTACTGTGCATTTTTTCTCACAATAAGTTTTTCATAGTTAAGCTCCCAAACACATTTGACAGCGGGTGTTCTCAGTGAACATCACCTTTTTTATTCTATTGATTTATTGCATCATAATCATTCTTTTACATGCCTTGATTTCAGAATCATTCCACAATTAAGTTTTTCTGGGATCTGAGCTTGTCTCTCCGTAGTGAAGTTTTCTCCCTCTTATATCGATATATTTTATATCGTATTTTATTGCTGCAATCAAGTGACATATTTCCCTTGCAGTTTCGTACTCTTTATAGATTGGATATCAGCGATTTACCATTGCATGTACAAAATATTTTAATAACTTTGTAGTTATTGAATATAAATCTCACGCTCAGTTTCTCTGAAATATGATAACAAATATAGAAATAATTATGAAAAACAAATGTGTGGTATTAATACTTATAATGTTTTATATTATGTGATAAGTTATTTACTTCGAAACTGAAATAAATTATCAATGTGAGTAATTTATTCTGCTAAACTGGTTTTCAGATTATATCAAAATTTACTTTTCGCTCAAGTACGGTTATGCATACTGATAAATATACTTGCATTTTTAAGTCTCTGGCTTTTTTCTAAGAAAGCTAAAAATATTTCTCAGGTTTAAATTCCCAAAATCATAGAATCTGAGTGTTTCTCAATAAAAACATCCATTTCTTTCTCAGAGCTAAGAGTTGATTGTGATTTTAAGATTTTGAAATGTTTTGAATATGTGTGGTATTGCTGCATGTGTGACATTGGTTTGGGTATGTGTGCAACACTGGTATTATTAATTTTGCACTTATCTGAGTGTTTCTCAATACATTTATATTTTAAATTTGAACTTTGTTTTAAGATTTTGAAATACTTTGAATATTTGCAGTGTGTATGACTTGTTTAATATTTTGTATTGTGATTATCTTTTTGTTTTATCGCCAATTTTTATGCTGTATTGATAAATGTTACAGATTCAAACTAAATTTACTGTTTGCGAAGTACATACATTTTAGCGTTTTAAAATACATGTGTGTGGAGTGTGTAAGTTCTTCGTGTTTTCATTTTTTATTATAAATAGGTTAAAACAAATGAGATTTTTCAAAGGAACATCTCGCTGTTTTAAATTGATTACATAATTCATTTTTTATCCGATAAAGTTCTAATGTTCTGCTTTGGATGGAAAGGATAATGAAATATATAATTCTTAGAATAAAATTGATATACACTTGATAATAAATTTTTTACCTTCTTTACATTCCGGTGAAATAACTTCTTTTATTATACTGATATCTATATTAATAACTGTTTGATTCTTTAAATTTCATTCTTTTTGTTATGAAATTATTTTCCGGTTTTTTTTTTTTTTTTTTCATGTATGATACACTTGCTTGAAGTGCTGTTAGTTTGAAATGTGTGTATAATATGTTTAATATGTATTTTGTTTTTACACGCATGGAAAAACTCATTTCGTCTGAGAAGCATTAATGCAATGGGTTTTTTTTTTGCATGAGTATTTTCAGACAATATAATGCTCATTGTATTGTTACTAATATTGTATGATGCTTATTGTGCGTTTTTTGTGGTTAGCTAAAGCTCCCATAGGTATCACTTCATTTGGAGGATTTTGCATCCACGACCATGCTCCTGTCGCTATTAGAGAGTAGAAAGGATCTTCGACAGGGTTGTAAGTATAGAAACGGCTATTTAAAGGTAACTAAAATCAATTATTTCGCAATTAGGTTATTGCATCTCCATGTGTATCATATAAAGCTTCATTGTCTATATAACCATAATTCCATAGACTGTTAATGTTGCTTTTCGTGCTCGCGTTCTTATGAGTAGATCTTATTGTACTGTCTATTAATAGTGCTTTCTTTATTAGATGAAAGGTTAGTTATAAACTTATGAGCTGTGTAATGCAAGAAGTCTTACCCAATATTATCTGACCTTCATATAGGAAGTCCGAGCTTAAAGCCCTGCCTGGGGTAACTTTCTTAAACTGGTGAAAGTTCAAATTTTTGTATATTTTAAAAATGTGCAATTATTGTCCTTTTAAATAAATTTGTAAGTTATATTTAATGTATTGATACTTATCCAAATTTTAAAAGCAATTAAAATTTTGATTTCAAATTTTATTGTTGCAGAAAGTTTGAATTGATGTCACTGTTTCTTTAAATTTTTGTGTTTTATGAAATACATAAATAATTCATGTGATTGTTTTTCCTTCACCATATATTACTATAATTCCTCCTCTGTAACTTAGAATATGATACAATTTTTTTGAAAATTAAATCTGTGCGTAAATTTTTATTTTGTAGTAAATGAAGGCTGTTACCATGAAAATGATTTGGACTGCTGGCAAGGTTTTCCCAGATTTCTCCTTAGGTATTTCTTGCAGATGAACTTCCGAACGGCTCAAGTCTTGCCTTTCAATGAATGTTTGGAAAATGGACAAGGGAGTATCAATTAAATAATTTCTTCGGATCATTTAAGCTTCTGTAAAGTAAGCAATATTTGACTTGAGGCCATCGGATATGTTTTCTCTATATGTAGTCTTTCGCGAAGGGATGGGTCTAAGTTTCCGCAATGCGATCGAGTCCTGGATTCCCGTGCTGTGGTCGAGCTTTTGGTCAAAGCGAAGTAGGCGATGCTTGCGAAGCGATGACTCTAAGCTTCCACAGTGCGGTCGAGTCCATCATTCTCGTATTGTGGTAGAATCGGTCCCCCAAGAGTTGATCAAGTTTTAGGCTAAGGAGAAGTGGGCGATATCTGCGATTTGAGGTCGATTTCTAGATAGGCTTAAGTTTTGGGCTAAAGCAGTGTAATCTATGTCTAAATTCTCGTGATTGCATGCGTTCGATGTATGAGTCTATGCGATGAGCTCGCGATATATGTATTTTGAATACAATTGTATTTATATATCTAGTTTATTTTATACATAATATATATGTTGTATAAAAATATGTTGTGTGTTACATGAAATCAGTGTAATATTACACTGATGGCGATATAGGCCTGTGACGGTGCAGTCAATTAAACTTTATTTGAAAATTTCATTAAAATGAAAATGCATTGTTAAACTTTAAATAAAAACTGCACTGTTGTGGGGAACCACTGCCTAAAGTGGTAACGACACCATTGTGATACCTCCTGGGTGGTGATGGAAATTCACAATTATATGTAGCTGGCCAACAATTTCGGTCTTTTATTTTATTAAACTAAATAGGTTGTTATTTAGTTTATTAAAATAAAGCTCTAAAATATTCGTGTTAACAAGATCCCAACAAAGAATATGATTCGATAATTGGTTCAATTGACAAACTGTAGAATATAATCGTAAAAATATCAATCTAATATTAAAATATATCTTAAAAATACTAAATGCTTTGGCATTTAATATTTTTAATATGATGACACTCTTCTCCTTCCATGTTTTAGCTTAGTTATCATATTGTTTCAATAGATGAATATAATTTATATAAATCAGTAGTTCCTAAAACGTTTTTAAAGCAAGACTTTTGGCATAATTAAAAGAAATATTTAGTGTTTCGTTCGATTTGTTTTGTGACATGTATTATTGACGATACTTCATGAAAGTAAGAATAATTAGGTGTTTATTATTCTTGCAGAAAAATAATTTAAAACAGATAGATATGTTAGCATTTATTTTTAGCACTTAAAAAACATTTTAGCAATAATACGTATCTTATACAATATACTTAAGTAATACGTATATTCTTTGATACCGCAAAGTGGGTGGTTTAATAGTTATTCGCGAAAGGCATTTGCACGTCCACTACATATTGACTTTGCTCATAAAATAAGAGAAATATTTATATGTCACAAAGGAAAAACCTGGAAAAAGATCACATTCCAGCCTGACAAATGATTGTAGAAAACACAAATGCAACAGTTATCTCCAGTCTTTAAATAGTAGTTGGTATAATGAACCCGAAATCGTACTCTTCAAAGAACGCAGTCCTATGATTAGGCCCTGTTGAGCCCTATACATATATATTTTAATCTAATATTCGTAATGTACCTATTTTTTTGTTGCATGTATAGTCAATCTTGATAAAAGATACCTTTTTGGCTTCATATTGTGCAAATGACTTATTCATTTTTGTCGAAGTCACATATTTCTAAAATTCTCGATATTAAGAAACTAAATACTTTAAAAGTCTTATCTCTCTCAAATATTTTACATTGAAAAGCATAGTGAAATCAAGTGAAAAAAAATTCTCGCCCGGAAAGAGGTTAAATAATATTTTTTTTTCCAAAGGTGGGACTTGGGTGACTAACGCTTCGCCTCAACAACTCATTTATCGATACCCGGATGTCACTTGAAAACCAAGTCACAGATGCTAGTAGCATTACCCACGTCACACCATTACAAAAACATTTTTATATTGTGGGCTGCCTATATTTATATGGTAAGGAGGCACACATAGGGAAGAAGGAGCATCCATGCCTGAATCGGGATTTAAACCAGAAACTGACAACTTGGAGTCAGAAACTCTAACTACTCAGCAATCGACTAGCAGCATGAGAAAGTGTTTGGCTTTTTAATTGCTATAGTCATCTTTTTCGCACACGAAGGTAAATTGGACTGAGACCGGTTACTTAATGTAGATTCTGAACCATACCAAACACTCTTGTGTTGGGAATCGAATACACGAACTGTTAAAATAAATGCTAGATTGCTAGTGTTCTATTTTATCTAGAGATCAAGTAGTGCAATCTTAGATCGACTGTTGGAAAGTGACCTACCAAAACTCTACCTAAGATTGCACTAGCTTTGGAAAGTAACCTTCCAAAACTACGGTAACAAAAAAATCGTATTATACAAAAGTATAAGCTATACTGTAATTAAAATTATTAAAAAAGAATCTATAACATATTCAGAATTGTTCCCTTCCGATTCACGAAACTTTGAAAAATACTAATTCAAAATCCGAAGCAAAATTTTAATGTTATTTTCTACAAAGTTTGCAGACAATGAATAACATATCAGCTAATTATTTTCAGATTATATCTGCAAGTAGAACACAAATATTTCATTATACAACACTTTTTTTAAGCATAGAATACTGATATACTGATTTTTCATCCATTTGACACAGCATCTAAGGCTGATGTGAATATATTTTTATATTGCCACAGCATCTAAGGCTGATATGAGATTTTGAAATATTTCAGGACTTTTCCACGTCGTATTTACGAGTAGTAAGAGAAAATCCGAACACTCCCAAACACCCACCTGATGGACTTGCATTCAGAAGCACATCCATCACACACTGTTCAACAGTGGCTGAAATCAAGCCCGAGACATTTTGCTCTAAAGGATGATGTCTTAACAATAGGACATGGTGAGTACTTTTTACCTCCTTTGATTATGTATGGTTGTTCATTTTTCAAAAAGATGTCTACCAAACAGCTTAGTTTGATCAATCCTGCCTGACAATTAACTAACAAATTACTTTCATCATTAAAAAATAAAAGGGTTATCATTTCGAAATTTAAACAAGCAGAATAATGCATTTCTTCAAACAAGCATGACCTTTTTGTGCAATATTAACGAGTGTTACATATTTACACCTAGCCAAGCAACCTCATTATGATTAGAGCTCTACAGTTCATCAATTTGTGGGTTCGATTTCCCCCTCGGGGTTGAATGCTTGCAATGGTTCGGAATTCACTTTTAACTGTAGATACCGATATAAAAAGCTTCTGAGGAATGCTCACAAAGAGCTGCCATGCCAATGTTAATGATGAATTACGTATTTAAACTGACCGTGGGACATAAAAAAATTTAGCTATAGTAATTAAAATCTAAAAAATGATAATTGGGTAATAAGTAACATCTGAAAATCAAATTGTGAGCTAAAAATCAATTACTTATATTATTGACTTATATAACCGCATTATATATTTTCATTTACAAAAACATACCTATAAATTTACCATTTTAATCATATTTTAGATAAGTAAATATCATTTTAATAGGTCATTTACTCTTGCCCAATCCATAAAAGCAATAATTTCATTTTTTTAATTTTATTGCTTATACAAATTTCGTAAAAATTATCATTATAAGCATTTTTTTTTCATATGAATGAAAATACCTCATACAAATGTTTCATTATTTATTTAGTAATTAGCATTGTAACAATTATGAATAACTTTTAAAATAGTGGAATAATTATCTATAATTATAACAATTTTAGATAATTATTTCATTATTTTAAATCTGCGTAATGATATAAAAGTTGAAATATGTATTTATTTGTGTAACTGTTATTTGTATGCGTGATTTGTAATAAATGATTTATAAAATTTTCTGTTTACAGGAGACAATTTATATAAAATTTAATATTACTGATTTTATACTTTATGAAGTTAAGATAATACACTTCATATCATAAATTAAAAACATTTCTGAAACATTGTATACTGTACATCAATGAAAATGAATTCCATTTTATAGAGAGAAATTCGATTATTTATACCTTAAGTAATCTACTGTTTTTAACGGATTTGCATTACCGAATATTTATAATGTAATTGTAGAGGGAAACCTTTTGCAATTAACTAACAAAAATCATTAAATAATTTTGAAGCGTCTTTTAAAAGACTTCCAACCATTTAATTATAACTTATAGATAACATTTTTTTTCATACACCATAAATCTTGTAAAACGTAATAATTTGAATGAAGTTTGTAAAATGCCTTTAAGATTAAAGATACCAAAAATGTTGAATGATTAAAAATCTTTTTTGAAATTCGAAGTATATTTATATGACAAGAATATTAAAGGAATATTTCTGCTTAAGAGTATACACCATACGACTATTAAAAAAATAAAATAAAGAATAAAAAAAATGACGAAGCAAATATTTACCCAAGATTTTTAATAACACTAAAACACTAAGTTCTTAATTGCCTTAAAATAATTGCGATAATTATTTTTAAAAAAAAAATTGTAACGTTTTGTTTGAAATAGGTTACCATTTCTTGCCTTTTTGTATTCAGTTTCATCTTACATAAATTTATAATTTTTATTATCGCATATTCCTATTCCGTGGCATTTAAAATGTAATTTGAGTTGATAATGATGGCTTCATATAAAAATTATTTCTTTTTAGTTTGATAAATGACAGTAAAATACTCTTACGGATTTAGTGTTTTAAATTTGTGAGAACATTGCTATAAGCACTCAATTCAAAAGAACTCACCCTACTCAGTTTTCGTTAATATGGTTTTTGCGTGTTGAAGTGACATTTCGTTAATGATATTTTGACGACCACTTGTCACGTTTTTAACAGGCATGAATTTTACATTAATCATTGTCTGCTATCATCTCGTGTTATTTCGTTGTCAGATTTATGTTCGGTGTATATTTTTACAAATAGTATTAAAACATAAAGTTGCTGGTAAATTGCAGATTAGTCATTCCTTAATGTGTCTGAGAATAATCATTATAAATCATTACATCATGTCTTTTATAATTAATGGAAGAGATTAATTACGTACATGTTTTATCCAAATAGTAATTATCAATGTAAATTACCCATATTTTTACTACGAAGTTATGCTATCAGAAGTATTTTCCCTTTAACAGAAACAATTAAATATGTTTAAAATCACAATGCAATTAAATATGCACAAGAGGTAAATCCCTACAAAACCTATTAAATAATTCTATTTATTTGAATATTTTCAATTATTTTAATTTATTAAATAATTTCTTTCAAAAATATTTAAAAAATGATATCCCCATTTACCCTTAGGTATGCAGAAGAATTATTGTGAGTCTGTAATGGCTGGTAAGTAATCATGGAAACTAAAATACAACTCAGAAAAATAAATATTTATTTTTTAATTTTTAAAATACTTTCAATCAGTTATTTTGTAATCAGAGAGACAAATACTATCGTTAGTTTAACTTCTATGTTTATAGGATTATTTTCTATTGAACAAATATTTATTCATCTATAATTACTAATCCTTATTCTTGGTATCCAATTAAACATAAAAAATAATAAAAATAAAAAAACAGTGTTACCAACAAAATATGCTTTTTTAAATATACATAATGTTTCATTAAAATTATCAGACACATATGAAGGTGATTACGTTAAAATTAGTTTGCTATGTAATTTATAACGCAAGAATTCATGATTTTACTGCAATAATAAATCTCATTATGTGGTAGTTAGTAATCTTGAAGTGTTATTCTGCTATACCATAATTTATATACAGATAATCTCTGGGAATTTCTTCTCAGTAAGAAGTTAAACAAGTTAAGGAATTGCATATTAAAGATTATTCTAAGCCTTCAGTTTTATATTCATTTTCTAAAACACTTGTTAAATAAACTTAGAATATATATTTTTTGTTTCGGTTTTGTTAAAATAAATTACATAGAACATTATGTAACTCAATAATTTACAAATTTAGAAATATCAGGTATTTCACTTCGAAGTATAATAAGAAAATATTTATATAAAAAATTATCTTAAAAATGTTCAACCAATGAACACAGTTTATTTTTAAATATCTAATGATACCTCCCGTGTTCACTTCAGGAAAATCTGTATACTAGTGAATTAAATTAATAACTAATATTCAGATGTCAAATTTCTCAAAATGTATCTTCATTCCTTAATCTCAAACAAAATATGTGTTTAAAAATAAAATTGAATACGTTTTCGAGCTTTTACAAATTTGCTATTTTATTTAAATTTTTCTTTTGCTCTCCGTTGAACATTCTTTGAATGAGAATTTTAACTTGAAAGTAGAATTTTGACAGTAATAAATTACTTATGAACGTGGAAGCAGAATCACAAAAAACAACTTTTTTTTTTAATTTGTCAAAAAATGTTATGTATTTCATGGGTTATCATGTCAGATTTCATGCGAATTCAGAAATTTGCAGTCAGAGTTAGAAGCTGAAAATTTATATTCTGTAAAAATAGTCTTTATTTACAATATGAGGACTTAGAATTTATAGCAAATATTTATTTAATATGAATCTGTATTACTGTAATCATATTGTGTTCAAATTAATTGAATTACTTTTGATTGCTTCATTTTATGATTGCTTATAATCCTTATTAATGTAAATAATAGAAAATTATTAATAAGTTTTACTCGATTACGTATTATCAATTACGTATTTTATACATGAATTTATGTAAGCTTAAGTGATTATGCTATTTTGAATCAGAAGAGTTTGAAATTGTGTTTTTGCCTTCTCCCATCTAAATGTTCATCTATTTTTTTCGGCCATTTACAACTTTACTTCCTTGATACATATGAATGCAACTCATTGTCCATGAAAAGTCATTTGGAAACATAAGTAATGTAATGTGGATTACAGCAGCTCTAAGTGGACACAAAGTACAGGATGAGGTGTCAAAGCTGACATCAATTTAAACTTATAAGAAAACGGCTGAGAAATTTCAATTAAATATTAACGAAGTAACAATAAAAAAGTAATATAATGGAATACAAGCTTTTATTCTACAAAAGAATTTAACTATATGTAAATTAAAGCATTGAAAAAGTATACTAATTTTTCAAAACATTGCTACTTATGAAAAATTAGAAAATTTACTCAATTAAACTTAACAAACTACTTATGAAAAATTAGCACATTCATTGTATTTTATAATTTTGTAAACTGTTTTTTATTTAACACCTATAAAACAATTCCCTGAATGCATTTAAGTAGAAAGATATCAAAACAGAATTCTCTCTTAACCTTTAATCTTAATCTTTTAATTGTACTTTTCGAGTATTTTCAATAGTTGCCAGATTGTCATGCATAAATTTCAAAAAACGGTTTATAAATGTTAAAATAAACATTTATCTCATGCTTAATGTATATTAGATACAGTAAAACACTGAACTTTGAACAAATAATTGAGAGGTGTGTATATAAAAAAACGTAACATTTTCAAATAAATTTTGAATTTTTTGTCTTTGAACTGAATTTTCATAAATAGTTACATTCAATGGTAATATCACATATTAGATAATAGTAAATTCGGGAAACATAGTAAATTCAATTCAGTAAATACAATTTATATGCTTTAAAAATATTAGGAAATAAAAAATATCTATGCATTGCAGGCTATTATGGTAAAAGTGGTAAAAATAAAATATCTTTGCGTTTAAATTCCTAATAACGAAAATAAATTCTTATGAGGATTAGTAGATCACAGAATACATCTCTTATGTAAAAAATAATGGTTATATTATTATAAATCTAATGAATAATATAATCGTTACAGATGAAAATGAAATGCACGCCATTTCACCTTAATTTATTTAAAAAAAAAAAAAAAAAAAAAAAAAAAAAAAAAAAAAAAAAAAAAAAACCCTACATAAATCTGTTCTAATCGATTACCTATTGGTATTACTGAATTTATCTTACTCTTTGAGAAGAAAGGTTTTTTTTTTCAAATCAAGGAAAATTTAAAATTTTACTTAATAAGAATTCATTGACAAAATTTGAAAATTTATATTTTATTTATATCTCCAAAAACATTTTTAGTTAAGCATGATATATGAGATTGAGAAGGAAAGAAAAAAATATGATAGGTCATTTGAAAATGTCAAAGAGTACTGATTTTTCCAGATTTGGAAGAAGAGCTCTTCGAATCGTCAAACAAGAAATGTGAAAGAAAATATTACTTGGTAAAGAGCTTTCTCTGCCAGACCTCATTTTTTGAGAATTTCATCACTGCAGCATTTATAATAATGGCTTTGAAATTTAAGAAATTTTCATAAACCAAAGGAATTTTTATATAGAAATCATGTTTTATATAATATTATTACCTATTTTCATTAGAATATGTTAAAGTAAAATCTAAATTAGAAATGATATCATATGCTTAGCTGTTAAAAATAATAATGCAGTAGTTATTTTTTTAATTGTTGCTTTCAGGTACAAGAATAATGTCTCATTTTTTTTAAAAAAATGAGCATTTTCTTATTATCATTTTGCTTTATTTTATTATACTTGTTTACGAATTTTATTTATTATCTCTTCAATAAAGCATTAAAGTGAGGAAAAAAAATCTGTATATAATATCAGGAAAAATTATATACGAATTGTTTTTAATTTTATAAAATAAAAGTTTTTTAAAGTATATTTATCAATAAAAAACCATTTATTTTTTAATAAATGAATAAAAATGGGAAAATTTAATCTTAATAATAAATACCTGCATGTTTAATTTTATAAATCGTTAAAGAAATTTTAAGCGGTATGTCTATTTTTAAGATTGTTTCTTTTTGCAGCATGCTTTAAAACAGATTACATAAGAAAATAAGTAGTTTTACCTAACATTTATATTATTTTATCACGAAAGTTATATTGAGTTCCATAAATATATGCTGATTTATTTTTATTATAATATCCTGTTGGTAAATTATAACCAAGAACTTTTTAATTTTTTTTATTTACATAAAATTATAATTCATTGAAAAAACCACATCTCAAATTGACTACTGATAAGAGTCTATGAAAGAAATATCTTTTTTACTCTTAATAATAATTAATGGTCTTTAAAATTTTATATTTCCAATTTCAAAAAGTATATGTAATAAATAATTTTCTCCGATTTTTGAAAATTATTACGAATTTTAATATAATATTTTTTTAAGTACTGTTATTAAAATGGAAGTTTTTAGGAATATGTTTGAAAGAAAAACTATAAATTTATACATTTAACGTACATACTGAAAAAAAGAAAAAAAAAATCCTGTGCAGTGATATGGAGAATATCATTTTTTATCATTTCCATTTCCTTTTTAAAATTTTTCTACTCTAGAAAACTTCTTTTCTAGCATAATCTCCTTAGTAGTGTGATTTATGCATATTCCTAGTATGTTATTCTTTCTTCCAAGAAAATTCCTTTAAGTACTCTCATTCTATTCATTTTTAGCCTGTAACTTGAAAAAAAATCTTGAAATATGGTTTACGCAGTAATATACATTTTTTACAATTCTCTTATGATTAGACATTCAATGATTAATTTTTCAATTGTTTTTACTATTTATTACTAATATTAATTTACAAAACTTTTTTTAAGACATTGTTCATGATTTTATGATAAAATAGTTGTTTTAATGATCTACAAATCTCTAAAGTGTTCCTTTATATATCAGTTTTTTGAGGGGAAATATGAAAAACAAATATTTCTAATTCCTTTATTCTTAGTCAAAGCATTAATATTCGAAATGATAAAAAAGTATGCTTGGATTTATATGGTCTTTTTTTTAATATTAACTATAATTGCTTTGTTTATAGTTATTAATATGCACATCAGTTTTTTTAATGTTGATAATATTTTATGTGCCTTAAGAACAATAAACTTAGAAATAATTTTAATATATCCTTAATATCCGTAAAATGATTAAAACTTAGAATTCTCATTTTGTTTCTTTTGAAATGGAAATATGTTTTATTTTTATGTCCATTAAGCGTCCCTAATATTAATCTTTACAAATGATGTATACAGAAAAACAGCTTAGCTTATAATTTTTTTTTTTAAATTTATTAAATCGTTATTATTAGATACCTTAAAAATTAACTTACTTCACTGAAACATTGTCTTCATATACTTCTTTCAATAGCTATCATAAGTTTCTAAGAACAGTCTTCCTAAATTTAACGAATTGAGCAATTTAAGTGTTTGTTATTGAAGTGTTTGTTATTATTTTGTGCTTTCTAGCTGTATTTGATATAACACTTTAAATAAGATCATGAATAAAAATACTTGTTAAAAACTATAAAATGAACTGGATTTTAGAGTTTTACTGCATATTTTTTTTGTATTTGTCATAGAAAAATAATAAGAATTCATATAGCATTTACCTACAATTTAAGGCAAAAATGTAAGTTTTACATTATTTTAAATAAAATAAATTAACTAACTTAATTGAAAATATAAATAAACTTTTCAGATTATGGATATTGAATAAAACTAAAAAAATAAATGTCCCTAAGATAAAAAATGTACTTGAATAAAAAAAAATGATTTAAAAATTATTATTAAATGATTAGAAAATATATGATTAATAATTCGATGGTATACATTAAACAAATTATTAAATGAGAATATAAACTTTCATATTTTCTAAAATCTCTTTCGGAACATTTAGATTTGAAAAGTATAAGAAAATATTATTGAAAATATTTTTCAAAAAATTAAATTGAATAAAATATATTCTTCTAATAATAAAAAGAAAACAAATACTAAGCTGCAAAAATTTTCACACTAAGTATTGCAATTATTGTGGATTCTTAACTATTCGATTGTAAGAGGATCCAAATTTTTGTTTAATATTAAATAATACATTAAATGCATTGCGATACAATTGTATATAACATTATGATGCTTTAAAAATTATATATTGCATGTGTGTATTTTTGGTTCAATAACTATTATCAGAAATTTAACCAGTAATTTTAAATTAAAGACAAAATTTAGTTAATTGGAAACGTTAAAAATACTACTAAAATAAATAAATTCGAAAAGCAGTACTAAAATAAAATTCATCTTAGCGAAAAATGTGTTTTTAGTTTCTTAATTAATAACCAGTCAAAGGTTTGCATTATTTAAATACGATGATTAAAATATGACTTTCTTAGCTAAAAGGTTATATCAGCTTTATTATCGTAAAATAAATGTATGAGTTCTTATGGTGCATTCTTTACATTTTTTTTAAATAAGCACTTATTATGAGAAAAATAATTATAAACCATTTATTTTATTCAAGTAATTAAAATTAGCAAATTTCTTTCAGTCACATTTTAAATTTCATTAGCTAAATATTGTTAATAAATTAAATACATTCAAACTATTTAAGAAAAAATCAAGAATAATTTGTTTAAAATCAATTGCTTTATTTAAATTAAAAATAAGTGGGTAACTAAAACACCGAATTCTACTTCGTATGCTTCAAAGATAAAATGTTTAAGTACTTTCAAATTCCAAGGTAAGTCATTGGTTGATAAAAAAACAATGCAACAATTCAAGGCAATTTATTTTTTTTTTTACTTCAATGTGAGTTCAGATATTTCTGAAATCAATAGAATACATTTACCATTCATAAAATAAATAATATCAAAAACATAAATATCAGATACTTAGATATGTTTACTTAAAATGAATGAATATTGAAGTTTGATTTACATTTCTATCTTCTGAAAGCGCAATATTCTTTAATATAATCAAAATTATTTAATACTTATTAACTCTAATTTGATAGGATACATTCTAGGATTCTAAGCACAATTTTTATTTGTAGGATAATGTTTTTCAGAGCAACATTTATGGGCTTTACCCAAAAAAGTTGTGGAGAGAGATAGAGAGAAAAGGGGATAATTTTGCACAAATTAAACGTCCTTATTTAAAAGATAACTATATTTAATAATTTCTTGTAACATTTTCCAATTGAACTCTATAAACACTTAATTTCTTACAATATTTCATTTGTGGTTCGCTCTGCGTATGAAATATCACGAAACAAATTCAGTAAATGATTTACATATACAATATATTAACATTTTTAAAACAAAAGGATTAAAGTTTATATTGGATTCATAAATATAAATAAATGTTGCATGACTCTATATTAAGTTATTTTAAAAACAATATTTTTAGACTGTCTTTACACAAACTTGCTTCGTAACAAACAAGAAATCTAAGAAATAGGTTAAAGATTTGCAACAATCGAATCTAATAAAATAAAAATTAAGCATTAGAAAATTTAACTTCTGATTATATTGATAGACTAATTATAGAGGAACATAATATATAACACATAAATGGAATGAAAAAATATTTCTGTGCTCGATACATTTTTTTATTTTTTTTTTATTTTGGGGATGTTCTAAAACATAAAAAGAATAAAACTGTTCGATTGCGATTTTTTCATTAGCATGTCATCAATAGTTTAAGAAATATTCCAAGCAATGAATTAAATATTTCAACATATAATATAAATACATTAGTCGTGATTAAATAAAATTTCTATCTTGATAAAAACAATAATAAATACATACTCATCTCACACGTCTTTTAGCATACTAACATTGAAATCTCCACCATTTCACACAAATAGTTGACACAAGCACTTCGCAGTTATTGACGTCATACAGTCACCCAGTATTAAAAATACACAGTGAAAATAAATTTTTTGCTTAAAAATATTTTTTCAAAGTTAAAAAAACATGAAGTTATCAGTAAAATTTATTAATATCACAGAAAAAACTGTTTTTATTACAAAATAGATTTTTCAATAAAATTAAAAATAATAATGAAATCCAATTGTCTTAATTTATTGGCCTACAAGTTATGAGCCTTCCATAGCCAGAATGTGTTGTCCCACTATTTATCACCCAGTTCCGGCCCGGTTTCTTTTGGCCCACACTCACCCGTGGCCATAATGGCCGGAGTCGAGCCGTCGAACAACCATGAACGGTTTGCCGTGACCATCAGAAAACCGGCTTGGCCAGCAGCGGCAAGGCATTCAGCAGGCAGTTTATGTTTGCTGGGATAGAAATGTATTGTTTATCTTCCTATAAGGTTTGGAAATAAAATATTTACTTTGGTGACACATGTATTCACTTTGTAGGCTATTCTAAAATATAATTGAGAAATTTTTTGACATTTCATAAAGTTTTTGGTATTTTTTTACAATTAGTTTAAAAAGCAATTTAAAATCACTCATTTATTTCAAAGGAAGTCCTTAAACTATTTTAATAGAATAATTTTCTATTACCGGATTCTCTTGAACAAATATTAATATGATTTATGAAACTAATGTATAGGATATAAAATAGAAAGTTTTATTTGGCATGATATTAACTTTTTAAATAGAATTGTACAATATCAATGTTTAATTTCAATTGAAAATATTAAATAGAAATAGAAATATTAATAATTTAAATCCAATACAATTTCTTAAAGATGATGAATATTATACTTTCTAACAGAAAATGATAAAATTCAAGAGCTACCTTTTAATAAAAAAATGAAACTTAAGAAATTTTTATGCATTACTATATAAATATTTGACATATTTGTGGCATTTTTAAATAATTTCCTCTTAATTTCAGAATAGTAAATTATTTTTGATAGCATTTTGTATTTCAAATTTTACTGGTTTCTGTTGGGATAAATACCATTGTGTCTATTTTATTAACTCATTTTATTTGAAATAAAAAAATATATATACCTGATTTACTATACTAGTACCACGCATGCAGCATTTAATAATGATTGTTAGTTCCAGAATTTCCAATAAATACACACGCTGATACATGTATACACACACGCACATATATTTAGTATATGTTTGTTATTGACGTCTCTCTCTTACACTATAACCAACCAACAAATTTTAGCAAAAATATAATAATAGATTTAAAATTTTCTATTCATGTGAAAAGCTACTTTAATTAATAATTTCAAAAGTTATTTTCAATCTATTGAAAAAGAATATAATCCATATTATCTAGAGAATAAATAAACATAATTATTTTCATATGATTGTTCAAAATTTACTAGTTATCTATTGAATAAAAAACATTCCATATTACCTCAGGATTAAATAAACATAATTATGGTCATGGTATTGGTATTTATGTGAACAATAAATCTTATGCAATTGAATTGCATGCTTCAAAATGTATTTATGTAATGTAATGTATGCACAAAAATATACAGGTACTTTATTTGGCTTACATATTTTTGATTTGAGGAACCTTCTGTTCTTGTGTTTCTATTTTGAAAGCAAAGTTTTTAAATAAATAGATGAATATTCCTGAAATTATGAATCCTCACTTAAGCTTGTTACTGGTTGGTAACTTAATTAGATACAGAGCTCTAACCAAACTAAAAGTATCTTAAAATCTTATTAACTTTTTAACTTATTTCAAATATTTTTTTTTATATTTTGAATCTATTAAATATGTAAGGAGCTTTTATCACTCAAAGAAATTCATTGTGTAGGCATTGTAGGTACAATGATTCTAATAAGAATTTATTATACAGCATTAAGTGACTAAAGCTAAATATATCTTATGCTTCGCATTTCACTGAAACACCACAAGCATATTTTGAATTTTAAATTGCATCATTTCAGCTTTTGGCATGTGGTATAATGAGAGGAAAAGCTTTAAAATTCAAACGAATTCCGAGAGAATCTCACAAATAATTAATTATTCATGCAAAGATGTTTCTGAAAACAGACTCTGCATATATTTACTTATTTGGCATTTTACAAGAATCAATGCATGCTCCGAACAAGAGCGACAAGGTAGAAATATTTCCCAGAAGTGAATGGCGCGAATTGAGATTACAATAAAACTCATCAAATGGTAATCTACAGAGAAATCTGTCCACTTTCACTTCGGAAGTAGCCATTGATTATTTGATAGACAAATAACTTAAGGAAATTACATTTAATTCACATGCATTTTATATAAATTATTTTTTTACAACGAAAAATCAAAAAAGATTATTTTATAATATCCCTATGTTTAGTCACACATTTATTAATATGCTAAAATAATATTTAAACTTAATTTTAAATACTGCTGTGCTTAACTTTAACCGGAGAATTATTTACATAAGCACTGTATCAGAAGTTAGGTAAAATTTTCATTAAATACAGCTATATAATTTACATTGTAATTTAATACGGTTATCATAAAATTTCATCTTTGTTTAGTTTATAACATGTTTCATGAATATATTTACTTTTAGTTATCCATAGGTCTATCTTTTTGATAATAATTCCTCCCATTTTGCGTAGGTAAGTATTTTTTATTCACTCTAGCTTTTAAATTTGAAAATTTTAGTTTTACAGTTAATTTACAGTATTTACTTAATCATGTATCTGACATATTTTATATTTATATTTATTTCCATCAACATATTTTCATTCCTAATTATGTGAAACTAATTAAATCGTTAAATTATAAGAATCTATCATGTTTTTCTAAAATATATTAAATTAAATTGCTAAATATAATTTTGAATAATGCTGAAATATATGATTTGAATGATCTTTAACAAGATAATACATCACAATTGGCTGTGTTCATCAAAATTATTTTGGTTTTTGAATCATAAGTCCAAAGTTAATAAGTAGTTCTAGCTTTTTATATAGTATTAATTTCTAAACCATAATTTTGCATACAACAAATAACTACAAGAATTAATTTCTGTAAAAAGAAATATGATAGTTATTTACTCAAAATCAGAAAATTAGGTAATACTTCATCAATTATCATCCATTATGAGTTATCTATAAGTGGTCATGTGCAGTATAACATATTTCAGTATTTATTATACAATTAAAATCAAGCTTCTCATAAAAATATTAATATGTAAAATAAAATGAGAATATGTTAATTAAAATGATAAATATGAAATTAGTTGTTAATAATTCAGTTTGAGAAGTTGTTCCTTAATTTATAATTATAAAAAAATGCTTATATACTTGTTTTAAGGAAATATTCAATCATAATCTAATAATTCATATTTTTTAATATATTTTTATCATTAGATGACATAAATTTGAAAATATCTATAGATAATTTAATATATATCTCTAGTTTTCATCATAAACTTAGGTCATTCAGACATATCACGGTTTGTTTTCTTTTAGTAAGTAATTTATAACTTTGTTCTATCAAAACTAATTTTTTTTACCTTATAACTGTTACATGTCATTTTCCTGTCATAAATTAAATTGGTTTTTTTCTACAAATATATTAATAAGATATATATTTGTTTATTGAAATATTTGTATTTATTGATATATTAGTGTTTAATATTAATTTACAACAGGAAAGTTCTATTTATCTCTTCCTCGCAAGCTCATCAACACTTTACATGACTTGGCTGCCTCAATCACACTCTCTCTCCAGTGTCATCTATCATTCAATTCCTCACCAATTCTTGATTCTTTTAGCATGTATATCTTATTTAGTATCTTTCTACTATATAGTAAGTGGTTTTCCTTTAGTCTTAAGGTTTTTAAATTGTTAAGATTTTTGTGGGATTATCATGAGCTTCTCCAAACATGGTCAAATCACCTTAATAGATAACTATGGTTTGAGTAATCTGCAGTTTTCAATAGAGTTTCAATAGACAAAATTGTATCTGGCTCTCCAATTTCTTCTTGTTCCGAAGTCATAGTTCTGAGGATTTTTCTCTTTAACCGATCCTGTGTTCATTGTTTGTTTACGTTTAAAGGTTCCCAGGGATTGTGTAAAACAAGTTTTATAATCGTTTTATAAATTATTTATTTACTTTTGATCCTGGAAAGAATTTATATTTACTTAATACGAATTTAAAATTCCAACATTTGCTTTTTATGGTATATCCTAATTCAACTCATTATCATCTAACTATAACATTTAATTAATGTATGTGTTCAAAATGAATTTAATTAATAGAATTACCAGAACAATTTATTACGTCTATTGCGTGTTTTTTGATAAGTACCACTGCTTGTGATAAAAATTGTTTTTTAAATTATGTACCTTGTTTTTGAAATTATGTACCATTTTTAGGAAATCAATATTAATGATTTTCAAAAATGATTTACTACAATATTAATTTACAAATTTTGCAAGTATTTTAGTCACATAAAAAATTCATTTTATTATACTAATATGAAACCTCATAATACATTTCTGTGAATTACTGTAAAATTTTTGATTTTAAAATTATATTGAAAAATTTAAAAACTATATTTTACCTATAAATTGTATAAACATACATTATTTGCATAAAGCATATATATAAGCAAACATATATATTATGCTAAAATATTTTCCTACATATCAGAAATTTGTATAAGCATATACTATAAAAAATCAATATACTTATAACCGGCTTTTAAATATTCTACTTCACACTTTTTCTAAAATATTCAATTAACGATTTTTCTTTTGATGAAAAGTTTCAATTTCATAGAATGAAAAATATCTTTCATTTAAACTATACGTATATACTTATTAATAATGACATTAATTTTGATAATTATAAAATATATAAAAAATATTTAACTCGTTACTTTCTTACATCAATATATTTCAAATCAGGTTCCATGTAATTCAGTTCTAACATTTGATTTTAGAAACGTCTCTTGTTCATTCCATTTTGCTAGAGCAACGAATTTATACTTCATTTTATTTTTTCAAAGTATGGTTGTAAGTTCTACATATTTTTAACCCCATTGTTTTCTCTTGACAAAAAAAACAGAATTTTTTTTTAAAAAAAATATTTTCTGGGAAAATTATTTCTAAATAAATTATGTATTTCTTAATGAATTATTTTGACTCAAAAATTGTAATGATTTTTAAGAATTTGTTATGAGGAAATGGAAATTTTAATCTTGAGAAAAAATTCAAGTATTTAATCATACATTAGAAAACAATAAAGTAAAATTGAAATGTGAAATTTAAATCAATCCAATAGAAAACAATATTATGCGTATCAATAAAAATAGGTTTCGAGATAGCTTCATAAAAGCATTGATCACCTAGTTATGCGTGTATAGTTTCAGACAATGACACAATATAAGCGTCATAAAGTAGGTAATTTAATTTTATCCACCTTCTGCATTTTTTATAGTGTAATATACTATTCACCTCCAGAAACGTTTAAGCTACAATTTTCATTTAAAACGTAAATGTATGGCTATTCTTACATTATTTAATGTGTAAAACATTTTTAATGCGAATTTATACATTTCAAAGAGCAACAATGATTATGATATTACTTTTATAAAATAATTTGTTAAAATTTCAGATTTTATAGAATAAATAATTTGAAAATACTTAATCTATTATATTTATTAACTAAAAAAAATAATTAGCTAATATAACTATTATTGAAAAAATTATTGATTCATTTTGAATAATACCTCATTTAAAACAATAAAAACTAAATCAAGAAAATAAAACATTTTTTGTTCTCAAATTGAAATTTTGCCAACAATTATTACTTAAACTCTTTTTTTTTAGATTAGATTATTAGATTTTAAATTATTCTTGGTAATATTTATTGATATTGCTAGGCTAAATATTTATATATTTATAGGTGAATAAATTTTATAATAATATTCTAATATAAATAAATAAATTTTCTAACTATTTATCCGTGAATAAAACTATATAATTTGAAATCGTTAATTAAGTATACCTTATACAGAGTGAAAAATTATGAACATTTTATACAATAGTATATTATTTTGATATTGATAATGAAATTTTGTTTAAAAATTAACATTGCATAAATTATTCCAAATATCTATTCTTATTTAAAAGTATTTTACGTTTCAATAATAGAAAAATAATTAAAATATTATGAAAATAAAATTTACGCATGATTATCTTTTATATAGATTACATTTTATATGCTATTGAGAGGAAATAATTAATAAACATTAATTTTTTTTCAAATCTTGTTTAACAAAAATATAAGTTTTACTATTCTAATCAATCAAATATGTAATTTAAACTGTCTCAACAAACAATGAATTTTTCGAAATAAAAACAACAAAGTCCTAAAGTAATTTCACTTCTAAATGAAACAGCCCACTACAATAAAGATACTAAGTTAAAAAGAAATAAGAGAGAGCCTCTCTTTTTTTAAAGATCACGCGTTACTGCAAGAGAAATTGTTTTTATCAAAACCAATTTAAAGAAGCAAAATGAGCCGAGTTCGCTTTTCATTCTATTATTTACTTCGTTATCAGTTACGGTTAATTAGTTTCAGAAAAGTGCTTATTTTAACCAAATGGATGAGCAAACACCCGCTTTATCGCCATTGTTCGGAATGAAACAATTGTTCACATTGAAATCAAGCGTAAATGTTCTTAGCAAAGGAATTGAAAAACTGATAACAATAGTTAATGCTACTATACATCTCGTTTTTGCAACAGTAAGTACAGTCAATACTTAAAACCATTTAAAATAAAGTACAAATATGTTACAGACTATTTCTTTAAGTTTCAATGTAGCAAAGTATCCAGTCCATCTGTTATAACAATAGGTATGAAAATAAAACGCTTTACTTAAGATAAGTGAAGAAAGCATTTTATTTTCTTAAATTTAAAGAAATCCATTATTTTTATAATGATTAATCTTCATATTAGCATAAAAACAGAAAGAAATAATAGTTACAATGTAAACACTAATCACTTCAATTCCTCTTCATATAAATCCGAATAGAATGGAATGTTAATTAATGAAATATTTTGCATTTGCAAAGTAAATGCATACATTGTTGCAAACGTACAAAATATTTTTTTTTATTTGTCAGTCTTCACAAATCGAAGATTCTGTAAGAAAGTAATAAACAAGATGAATAAATTAAATTTCTATGATTAATTATTTTAAATTTCTTATTAAGCCATATCAATGCTGATGAAAGGCGTTTAAGCGTTTTGATAATTTAAAATAAAAATTATAAGTCTCGGAAAATTTTCAAAATGTTTTGTAATTAATACTAAATGAAAGTAAATTGCTAAATAATTACAATTTTATTATTTTAGTGTTATATATATATATATATATATATATATATATATATATTTATAAATATATATATATATATATATATTAAAAATAAACATACAGTAATTTTTACTGTAATCAATGATTATTTATTATTTTCTTTAGAAACTTCGCATAAAGTGATCAATTCAAGAAACAGCAGGAATTTTCAAATAATTTTAAAGAATAACATTTATTCTTTCCAACATCATACCTCAGTACATAAAATTTCATTAATGTAAGATATAATTTTTATTTAATATATTTATATTAAAATTGCATTGTACAAAAAATATTAGATAAATCTTTAAAAAATGTTTTGAAATTAAAAGCCAATTCATAAATTGTAAGATCATATTGTCTGGGATCTTTTAAAATGTAAGTAATTGTATCCTATGAAAATGACTAGGACATACAACTCTATAATGATTATGATTAAAATATATATCATAGACATTCATAATATAATCAGCTATTCCCATTTGTAATGTTTAATATTCGTTTTGAAAAAATCCGTAGAAAAGTACCCAATACGTTTTTGATATGAGTTGCAAAAATATGTTAAATTAAATAATACAACGTTTAGCACAATATTTGCTTTTCAAATAAATCATTTATGTCTAAAGCGCTGATGCGGTTCAAAAGTATTTTCTTCGTAATCTTATCACGTTTAAGACAGATTATCACAAAAACATCTTAATTTTTTAATATAAATTCATAAAAATTCTTCCTATAAATGATAGCATTACTTCAAGCAAGTTTTAAAAATGATTATGTCTGGAGAAAGAATTAATCAGATATTATTTAGAAATTGAAGATGCACTTTAGTATATCACAGACAATTATGATCAAATGTATGTAGATATGTCATAAGCCATGACAAGATTGTACATATTATTATTTAATTACTATAACAACTTCTATATCCGAATATATCATTTAAATGCTAGTAACTAATTTGTTTCATTAGGTATTATAAAAAATAAGTATTTGGATTTTAAATTGTAGCGAAAATTAATATTGGTTAGAGAAAGTAAATGTTATTTTCCTCAATGATCATTTACATTATATATTTTTCAAAGATATTTTGTGAAAATTATTTATGTTGTTTATATATATATATATATATATATATATATATATATATATAGAGAGAGAGAGAGAGAGAGAGAGAGAGTTTTTTTTTTAATAAAATAGTCTTGTAACATTATTAAAATTTACGCAATCTACTACATTCTGCTTAACATTTAAAACATTTAGTGAAATTTAAATCTATATCAAAAAGAAAACTTAAAATGTAAATAATTCTGCATATAAAGACAACGGAATTTGTATTTAGAGCAAATATTCTAGCCTAATATCTCTTATTATGCTAACTAGTACATCCAATTTAGTATATTAAATGAAATGCTTATATTAGATAAACCATTCTAGAGGCCCTAGGATATTTAATTTAATGCTTAAGGCTTATTTAACCGTGACACATTTAGAGTGGTAACAGAAAATTGCTGATATTCCTTTGAACTCAGACCACAGTTATTTAGTTGACAAATTTTGATTAATTTAATTAATTTTTCGTCATAAAATAATAAGCATACCAATTACCCGGATTATCTATACTTTTACATTATAAGCAGGGAAATATTATCATTATTTAATATGAAATAGTTCTTATTA
>JAPDSC010023300.1:51056-83798 GCA_026290005.1 Latrodectus geometricus
ATATATAAATTTGTAGACGAAGAGATTATGATAGAGCATGATAATCATAAAATTGCCAAAGAAAATGAGCATAAACTGCACTCGTAGCTCACGTTGTAAAACTGGTGATCAAGGTAGAAATTACTTTTTTCCGCTTTCGCCTTTTTTAATCGTTAAAAAACAACGAATTATGTCATCAAGACGTTTTCGAAAACCTTATTGACAACTGAATTACTTCGAAAATGATTTAAATATCAGAATGCAATAAGCTGGTTGTTCACACCGAATAATTTTTCATGACGTTCAACGTCCAAATACGATTGTGCTAATAAACAAGAAAGAATGGTTGTTGAGAGGAACCTATTGGCCAAAGGAAGGATCTAAATGTGTAAGATGCATAAAAACCAAGGCAACATCAAATAAATGTTCGACAGGCCCGAACAGTTCGAAGACATGATTGTCGACTATATAATTTATTAATACTCTCTTATACCTCCTGTAGTACCTTCCACCATTTTATTACGCTTGATTGAGGTGAATTACGCTCAAAGCGGATCTTAAAAGTTTGTCATTGACCTCATAACAACTAAGAAATCGTCTGGAGAGTTTCGCAACCTATCAGCATTGTTCTATTCAGATTGGATCGCATTATGTTCTTTAATGAATCGTGTTTTGTTTTCAGTAGATGACAATCATGTTTGTATCTGGAACAAAACGTCGAGACCAGTGGTTTCAATTATACTTTTTTATTAAAGTTTACAGCCTTAACGTCTGCTTTAATTGTGTTGAATGCCTTCTCATACATTAGAATGTCACATATATTCATTCTCCGTACATCTTGAACAACTCAACGATATGATGGTACTATGCTCAACACGGTTCTATTTTTCCTCATTATCTGGTGGTCATTTCCAATCAAGTGATGTCAGGCCATTTACCAATAGCAAATATCTGAACTACCTTTATGGTATTATTACTATTTATTGCTCAACGGTGTTAACAGACTTTTCAGCAATCAAACGTAGGTTTTCAGAATCATGCACCCTAAAATATTGAAGAACTGGCGCATCAATTGGTGGATACCTAGATGAATGTATATTAGGATGACATTCGTTGCCGATATCAATTTTTACTTTGGCATATTAAATCATATGTAAACGTCAGGGTTGTTTCAATCGAGTACTGATTTGTACATTTAATCTGTATTCCTTAGTCGTGTATGGGCCATTAACATTTTTATCACTTCATTATTTGTGTATGAATTGCTAGCTTTCATATTTTTATCTTTTTTTAAGGTTTAACATCGATTAATTTTCAATGTTGTCTTTATTTATTTAATAATACATTTCATTATATTAAAGTGTTTTTGAAATGTAAAAATAGGACTTATCTCCTCAGAACTCTCAAAAATATTCTATATTTTATACCCAGTGTATTAAGCTGATTGCTAATAAAAGAACTAAACTTTTGTATATATTACTGGCGTAAAATTTAATTATTCCTTCTAACATTATTCTATTTTTTATTCAAAACTTAAACCTACAATCGAAGGTGAGTTTTTCATTTGTAATAAAAATGTATAACTCATATTCAAGTTGGAGAATGAATTTAGAGGAAATCAAGTTCTTTTTAAATTGTATTAAAAGATTTTAATTTTTTTTAAAAGAAATTCATGTTTTAATGTAAATGAATTGTTCAAAATTTTCATTATAATTTGATTAATAATTTTAAATGTATTTTATGAACTTGTAAAATTAGAAAAAAGATAGGAAAATTATTTAATATAATATAACAAACTTACAGAATATTAAAATCCCATTCGTAATACGCTATAAATATAAAATATATTTATGCTTATATATATGAAATTTATATAAAAACAGTCACTAATTAAACACTATTATAAATATATACATATACGTCATCATAATTTCTTTTTTAAGAATTTAAAATTTACATCAAACCACAAGTGAAGTACCTTCTTTCATAACATTAATTAATTTATGGACTAATGTTGCATTAATATACATGCGGGAATGAATATATTTAAAATCTACAATGAATTCTACTTATTTCTGACTGATTAAACTTCAAAATTAATGTATTTAATTAAATTTGAACCAGATCACATATTTAAACTAATTAAATTGTTCAACATTTATTTTCTATAAATAATCATACGATAACACAATAAACACGATATTCCTGCTTCTTAATTTTACGTTGTACAGTTAGGAGTGCTTTTATTAACTAAAAATTTAAATATATCACATCAATATTTAAAATAAAAATTTTCAATTTTTTGAAAAAAAAATTCTTATTATTAAAGACTAAAGTCATTCTATTCCAACTTGATACCTTTTTCTATTCTTTTGCATAACTATGAGTATTTTTACTAACATGTAAATTATTCTCTTCTGAAACTACCAAACTAGTTTATGCGTGATTAAATGACATTTCGTTAACGATACTTTGATGATCATTTGTCACGTACCTCTCTTACTAAGTTTCTTTACTTAAAGAAATTTATCTTTACGTTATTTTTTAATGTGGTTTGAAATTCTTCATGAAATGATATCTAAAAATGAAATCCATAAATATAAACTAAAGTAGGTCATACTAGTTCAGTCTTGTAAGTTGGCCTTTTAAAGAGATGTAAATCTAAATTTGGTGAAAAATGTTATGTAACCAATGTTCATAGTAAAACTGTTAGATTATAATTCTCTTGCACAGTGATAAAAATCTTATTCCTGTGATAATTAGTTTTTATGAAATATGGTCTACTAATAATCAATGACTTGAAAACAAAAACATATTTGTAAAGAAATATATTAGTGGAAATATTTTTTTCAATTGTTACTTTTATCTCTCTAATTATATTTTTTCACATAAGTTTATTATTTCTGAATTTTTTTCTCTGACTTATATAAATATTGTGATTTTTTTCTAAATTAAAACAATTTGCTAATGTTTTATGCATCAAAGTCATGATGCAAAAGTCAATAAGAGATTTTTTCAATAAATAGAAACAAAATTGCACTTCTTTTCATTATTATTTCAACTAAGAAGAACTACTGCTCACTGTCAATTCCATAAAGAAACAAAATGTCTTTAGTTAATATATACGGAAGAATCTCCAAAATCCACGAATAAACTTTTTGACAGGATCTCGGTAAAATTAACACATTCACTTATGAAACAAAATAAAAATTAAATTAACCAGGTAATCAGTACTCCCTTGTTGCAATTTCATAATCACACTTCGTGATTTGAAAGTCAGAAATTAATGATCCATGAGTATAACAATTATAAAATATGTTTTCAAAGATTAAAAGCAAATTGAAATACGTCTTATATAATTTTGTGCCGAAACAAACTAGCTCTTCTCAATGTTGTGCATATTTATGAAAAATATATATCAGATATTGAGACAAGTAAAAGCTTAATGTAAGCATACATAAATTTCGTATTACATAGAAAATGAATTCAAATATTTAGAATTTTTTGTCTAAGTTAATATCAAGTTCCCTCTATATTTATATGTTATCAAATACTATTTTAAGAAATGCTGTATTACATACACGTTTTAGAAAAAAATTGTTTTTCACCCAAAAATACTTAAGAAGGTGAAGTAAACATATTTCATTTCAGTAACAGTCAATTTTGCCATAATATTTTGCAAACATTATATTATAAACGTAAATAATATTGAAATAATTTTGGAAAATTACTTGATATTTAGAGGCCGTAAATGACATCATTTCAATTTTCATCTTTAAGTAAATGCCTATTATGAAATGTAATTAACATCACCTTAATATTGATCTGAAGGTTTGTATTCATTGGAATTTTTGGTAATTATATTCATAAATAAAAATAAGATGTCTCTTTAGTTTTCAGCTTAAACTTGTATAGAAAAATATGAAAGTTAATTCCGTAATAAATAAATAAATATTATATGAACATGCTGTGTATTGAAGAACATGTTTCTGCACTTTCCGAAGAGAAATATTCTAATTGCAAAACTCAAAAACGTTGTGAAACGCAGGGTATTAAATTTCTAAATGTAAAATAAACAACATTATTCATCAGATAGATAAAAACCGTCAATTATTATATCAACATGAAATGAAGTCTCCAAACATATATCCGAAAAAGTTACCTACTGTTTCAAATATTTCTAAAGTGAAATTGCTGACAACAAGAGAAAATTCGCCCACATAGAAATTAATTGCGAAGTCTTCTGATACTTTTGTGGCAAAAATAAATAACTTAATCAACCAAAATTTGCAGCTTAAAAATATAATGTTTACCAGCTTTTTCTGAGACATGTGTCTCAAAGCGAAACTTTTTGTATTATCCTGCATTGAAACCATTTAACAGGAGATAAATGGAAATACATTTTGACCCTTGGTGAAGAGTGAGTTTACCTAAATGACGGCAACAATAAAATGCCTATTTACTATAGAAAACGAGGAGAAAAAAATGTACAAATCTGGTTTCGTCACTGTAAAAATCTTTCAGTAATGGGCTTATAAATGCAAAACAAAAAGAGTGAAAATAATGTTAAATTTAACTCATCATACAATCAGGTCTAGGTCTTACCTCCAATATTTACAAAATAAATTCCACTTATTTATCCCAATGATTTTCAAAGAATGAAACTTCATTATAACAAAGAAACAAGTCATACTTCGAAAACTACCTCTGCATTTCTTGAAAACTGAAGACTTATACAGGTTTTGATTTATATACCTTTTCAACATATTTCTGAGAAGTCTCCTGACGTTTTACTTAATGACTATTGTACTTTTGATAAGATCTTTTTATAAGAGCTCCTTCTATACTCGAACCCACCGCTTTAGAGGAAATGTGGAAAGTAGTGGAAGATGAATGGAAAGCAATATCCATAGAAATTTTATAATAGCTTTTCTATCATGGAAATCACGGTGAAGACTTATAGTCCAGAAAAAAGACTATCATATTGAAAATCTAAAAAAAATAGTCTTTATATTTTAAACATTAATAAAACTGCCTCGAATATGTTTTATACCCCTTTGTAGTTTATCGAAGATTTTAACATCTGCTAATGATTGTTTTCAGTTGGAGTTAGAAAGAGATTAAAAATGCTTAATTGAGCAAAAATCTTTATGTGAATATTGTAGTTTTATTGTAACAAAGTAACTTATTAATTTCAAAATGACAAAATAATATGCGTACGTAAAAATTAACTAAACTATAAAGGTTGCTACGCTAGCAATCTCTACATTAATTACTCAAAATAATCTATCATTTGTTGAATATTTCCAACAATAGTAATTTTCTTAGAAAAAGATTATGAAATATCATACATGTATATTTGTAATCTACACACAGTATCCTAAGTCCAATTTTAAAATGATTTAAATATTAATCTAAATTTGAACGCAAGTACTCGTTTAAAACTATTTAAACTATTGGCAAAAATATAAATAATTCAAGTTTTTAATATTGTAATTTTTCCTTGGAGACCAATTTATAATTTTAAAAAAAATCTGTAAATTTATTTTACTCATGTCTTCAGAAATGGGAGAAAATAAATCACTTTAAACTATCTTTGGCTGCGCTGTTTAAAAAAGGCAATTTTATGAAATATAATGGGAAGAAAAAATTCGTACATGAACCGATTAGGATAAGAAAAGAAATATTTCATGTACGGTATTCAAAAATCTATTGCGTTTTATCACTTCTTTTTTAAGCATTCTCAACCTAAGAATAATCTTTTTTCACTTAATAACCTCCTTAGCGGTGATTTATACAATTCTCAATACAAATTATTTTTTCGATTTTTTACTCTGTATAAATCATATTTATCTTAAAATTTTTAAATTGGAATTTTGGGAAATATTATGAAAGACAATTATTTGAAATAAAAAGAAAATAATTGAATTGAATTGTAAATTTTCTTATAACTTATTATAAATTTTAAATTACAATAGGATTCACATTCATAATAAAACATTAAAACCAAGGATTTATGTGGAATTATATATACACATATTTTTAAGAATTGTCTGGTTTAAACTATCATTGCATACACTTTGACTGAAATATTTAAAAAAATAACCAAAAAAAATTGATGTTCAATGCAAAATTATCAATTTTAAATATATAATAAAATTATATAAATATTTTCTTTAAACTTTTAATTATTATACACTTTATACTGAGAACTCTCTCTTAAAACTTGGAAGAAACGTCTCATGATTACATATTAAATTAGTATTCTCAATCCTTTTTAAATGTTTCCCTTTTATATTACTTTTTAAATATTCAAGAAAATATTTCAAATATTTATAATTATGGTTTTGCAACTCAAATTAGTCTTTTTACTATTAAATTTCACTACAAAATACAAGCGTTAAATTTTTGAATTGATTGTAAAATAAAATAAGCTTTAGTAAATATTTTTTCAGTTAAACTTTTAAATGTTGTTGTTGTCGTGTGCTAGCCAGGCTGGCAATATTGGGTGCGCTGCTCCACTTTTCCAACTGAACCGTATTTGGTGCGGAGTCCGACTTCCTCAGTACACACTTGCCATAGGAACCCGTTTATAGGGTAGGCAACCATTAACACACAAAGAAAGAACAAACACAAGAAAGAGAGAAAGTACATCCATGCCCGAGCCAGGATTCGAACCCAGGTCCCACCCATCAGTAGTGAGGTACGCTAACCACTGGACAAGCTGGGCGGCTAAGCTTTTAAAGTTAATTCCATGAAATAAATCAGTGTTGGTGTATGCGCCGTTTAATGATATTAATCTTTGTATTTTTAATGTTTTACCAAATATTTTAATATTTTAACTTATTATGCAAATTTTCTGTAGCAATATGTTACATTATTTAAACATGACTAATTAATTAATAATTATTATTAAATATGAAAATTTACAGAATTTATGTAATTTTAAATAAAAAAAATACTTCTTTAATTTTTGGAATTCCAAGAAGTTCTCTAAATTTACTATTAAATTAAATTTAAAATTTAATAAATAAAAATATTTTTTCTACAATTTAATGAATATTTTTAGAGATAAAGATATTTATTTAAAATATTTATTTATGTATGCAAAATGAAATGAAATGAATGAAATAATAATGAATATAAGATTGTCTCCTTGAAATTTAAGGGAAAAAATATTTTATATTCAAATCTAAATTAAAATGTATAAAATGTAAGTAAAGAACAACTATATCGGGTTTTTGTAATTATAAGTGAATATTAATTATGCAATGTATGTATTAAGGTGTTTCTAAACAAACATTTACCTATAAAAGGTGACATTTGAAATATTAAATAAATTATAGTCATTCTAGAATAGAAAAGATAATTAATTTTAGCTAATATATTTATTATTCCATAGGATAAATTTTTTACAAGAAATACCTACTGATCGAAAATATTAAACTAAATTTTAAATATTTTATCTGTATAATCAGAACTATATTAATATTATATTTAAATTATTATCTATAAATTATGTTCAGAATGAACAATTATCTGTACTTTTTGTAAATTTAGTACGTGTAAAGTACAGGCATAAGTATCACAACCAGACATTTATTCTAAAATCAACCAGTTGAGCAGTACATTGTATTTGCTTAAGTTAATTACATATTTAAGTTCATATTTTCTGTTAAATATTTAAGTTGATATCTTTACTACTCTTAAATGCTGTACTTGTAAGTTAAAGACATAAGTATAACAATCAGTCATTTATTCTAAAATCAACCAATTAAGCGCAGTATATTTTGTGTTTATTTAAGTTAATTACTTATTTAAGTTGCTATATTATGCTAAATGTAAATGTATTAGGAAACATACTAGGATAAAAAAATATCCCTCGTAACAATTTTATTAGTAAATTGATATGTGAAATTTCTTGCACATTTCATTATATTTACTTTTTATTACATCCGTTATATTTCGATATTTTTTGTGTAAACCTAACACAAAATATCGATTTTATTAACCTCAAGCTTTCTATACTCTCCCTTTTTATATTTATCTTTTCCAAAAATTTAAGTTAACATTTATTATGCTAGCAAAAATTCATTTTATTGCTAATTTAATTATATGATGTAGAATATAATATTCAGTGTATTTTATGAAACGCTTTTCTGATTATTATGTTTTAAAAATACAACCTAAAAAATAGTTTAATGCTTGAATAATAGCTTACAATTAAATATTAAATAATCATGCCTATAATTTTAAAGTAAAGAACATTTATTCTTATTTTATCGGTCTTATTCAGAGTAAATCTATTTTACCGCAGACCCATTACATTAGCAAAGGACAGTCATTCTACTATATTGATTTCCGATACACAGAAATATAGCATTTTTTTCATCAAAACTCATTTTTGCTGTAGCAAAAATTGTCTTTGACGTTTCATATCTAACCGGGAATAATGATTTGCTTAAAATAACTTTCTAATTTTTATTTGCAAAAAGAGAGATTTTCAATAAAACTATTTGCATGAGATTTAATATTTGTTTTTACAATATTTGAAAAGCACAAAAACTTTAGATTAAAAACTTTCACACTTATACACACATAATAACTTGATTCATATTTAATCATAAATAAAAAACGATGAAAAATAAGATTTAATCTTTTAATAGTTAAAAAAATTGTATCTGCAAATTTAATTTACATCACAGTTATTTTCTATTATTTTTTAACATTAAAAGCTGAGAAGTTAAATTTTAAAATTTTCAGATTTTGAGCAATACTTGCACTTAAAGCATTTAAGTTCAATTTTTTAAATGAAATATTCAAATATATTGACAATAATTCAAGCAAAATAATACTTTCATCACATTTCAACATAATTTTACAAGGATTTTGAAACTATTGGCTTTCCAATTATGTCATTTTCATATCTTTGAAAAGTTTTAATTGCTAATAAAATAATATATATCAATCAAAACATTGTAAATTAAGTTATTAAATTAATGTTATTATAAAATTCAAGAAGATGAAATGCAAAGAACATTCGCATATGCTAAAATAATTAAAAACATATGATATACCTAATCTGTAACAAAATAAAACATTGATGTGATAGAATAGAAAAATATTCAATTATTAATTATATTTACGTTTTCACAAATAATTAAGATAAATAGGTTCATAAAATTTTAAATTTTCATGAAACTTGATTCCATTTGTAATGCATGGAATGTTAGATATGCAATTCATTCTAAATTATTCATTTCATTTAAATTAATTCGAAGTAATTTCGAGTTTCTTAATAATTTATTAAATTTTGCAATGTCAGTTTCAGAATTTGAATTATTTTACAAATAGAGAATTTGTATATTCAAATTGTAGTTACTCCAGTATTACAAAATAAATTTATAATAATTTTCATTTTCATTTTTTTTAAATGGAAAGATTAAATTTATTTTCAAAATCTGCATTTCTTTTCAGGAAATCATGATATTTATTGCAAGGTAGTTTAAAAAAAATTATATGTAAGTATGTTTAGGAAAATTAAATGCTTAATGTAAATAATTTATATGTTAAGAATAAAATATTCATTTAAATGTTGAAGTGGGGATTCTGACGACACATTTTTTCAAAATAATGTTATTATATTTTAATAAAATATTTTTGTTGAAGAATGGATTATATCAAAGTTTAAGCAGAAATATTACTTAAAGAATGCATTAGCAAAATAAATAAAAAATATTGAAATGAATAAATTTGTACTTCAACTACTCTTACACATTTTATTTCAATTCAAATTTGCATTATATTATTTAATTTATTAGACACAAAAACTAACCTGCAAATTTAAAATAATACTTAAATATTCATTATCCATCAGATGATTATTGTGATAGAGCGAATTAAAATATTCAGGATAACCTCGAAAGTTCAAATTTAAAATATTTATTAAATTTAGATCTCATTAAATTATTTGCTTCTTTTAAGGATGAAATAAAAATTTAAAATAATCTATAAAACTTATTAGAATGAAAAAATAAATAATATAAACTATAAATATAATGATTGGTTTTGTTCATTAACCTACTTAGACCTAAATATTGAAATATCTAATTCTGTGAAGTCAATATAAGTTTATTTTATTTCACAAAATTCTGTTAATATAATCTATTATCAACATTGAATATTTGCGCTTTTTTTGCCATTTTTGGACATATGATTTTAAAATAGTTTCAGTATTCTTGAGAAATCTAAACGTAAACTTATAGAAAATATTAAGACATTTTAATTGTTATTCAAATATTTTTCATGGCATTTAAGATATTAGTTTTGTGTTTAGACTATGTTACATTTATTGTGAAAGTGTTTCTAAAATGTTTATTGCTTAACAGTCTTCAACTTCCATATTAATATGACATTTCTCAGCAAGAATGGAAAACCTTAAAAACATCTCATTGATTTAAAATTAATATCATAATAGCGTAACCGTTTCTAAAAACAAAGAACATAGTCAGTACAACAAAAGGTGAAAAGTTTTGCGAGAAATGTTCAACAATAAAAATCAAATTAACTGACAATAGAAATAAATAGAGTGAAATAATTTCCAGATTTCATATCGCTTAACTTTAATGGCTCCCTTGAAAGATGATGAATTTTGAAGAAAACGAACATATTATGTTATATTAGATAAAATTATACCAATCACAAATAATCCATGTACAATTAGTTTATAACAAGTTTGAATATAGCACATGCTTCGTGTTTTTTTACTTTCTGATGCAATGATGACACAAAATGACGAATTGTTAATTCCTAAAGTTCATATATATATATATATATATATATATATATATATATATATATATATATGTATGTGTGTGTGTGTGTGTGTGTGTTCAGTATATTTATTTTGTAAAAATGATGTATGTTGAATGAATAATTCAAATAAATTTCTCCTTGTCTGAAATGTTTATCAATATATTAAAATTTCTTTTACTTTTAGCGTTGCAGAATTTGTGTAATTATTTTATTTTTTTAAACAAAAATTGTTATGAATTTCTTATAACTTGTTATTTTACTTTCTTATCTTCACGCATGGAATGAAATATTTTTGAAACACCATCAAATCATTCATGCTGATTAATATTTAAAATTTATTGAAATTAGTAGTTTTGTCTTCTATTAAAACTCAAATTCTAAGATTTGAATGGGTTTTTTAAAATAAAATGCTTATTGAAATGGTCTAAAACCTCACTGTGTTAAATTGATGTTTATTGATTCATTAATTATCCAATGATATTACATTTTAGAACCGTTTTTAGTAATACCATAAATTTTTATCGTAAATACACTGGAGAATTTGACGATATATTATTTATTCTATATAAACTCAAAATAAAGTTTTATATAATAGAATAGACCGCATAATGAGTTCAGAATCATTTAATTGTAATTAACACTGAAACTCTTCAAGGTTTTGTTTCTTTTAGTAGGGATTATTTCTTTTACAAATGTGTTAATCGATATATTTTTATCACTGAATTTTGTTATAAAATTGTAATATTGCATTAAATTTACAAATGGATCGAATTAATGTTAAGAGAAAAAGTAAGTTATCAGTGAATAATTAACTTAAACCGACGTGGTTAAAAATATATGTAAATGAAATCTACAAGTTTTATTGTGATTTTGATTTTAAGTACAGTTTTTGTTTCTATATTTGATTAACTGAAAAGTTTAATCAAATATAGATTTGATTAAACTTTTAATCAAATCTAGATAGATTCTAGATCTAGATAAATAGATTTGATTAAAATTTGAGTAAACTTAACAGTTTAATCAAATATAGATTGATCAAATATAGTATATTTGATTAAACTTTAAGTACAGTTTTTGTTTCTATATTTAATTAAATTATTATTTGATAAATAATTTGCTTTTGTTTAGTTACAGAATATGCAGCTTTTGAATTGTTTGAAAACCAAGTTCCATTAATCGTTTAAATCAATTGTTGAAAAAGTAATGAATTTTTTTCTATTTTATTTATTTATTAATTTTTTTTCAAAGAAAGTTTAATTTGCAGAATGTTATTAGTTATATTCGTATTATTTTCCAGTTTTTCCCTCTCTATCAAGCATAAATAATGAATTTTTAACTTAGATATTTTTAAAATATTTAGCATCAATATTTAATGTTTCTTTGAAAAAAAACATACATTTTGTGAAACATTATTGTATTTAAAATACACTAATAAATTACTTAATCATAATATGTAACAGAAGAAATATAAATTATATTTTAGCTATAAATTGTAAAAGAAAAAAAATTGTGTCCATTATGTTTGGAAAGAAAGCATGAGTACCTCAGTAATGTAAAAACCAAAATTTATCATATAGTTAGAGACAAATATCCCAAACCATTTGATTTCATGAAAATAGAGAATAAAATTTTTAAATTATATAATTGAATTACTTTTTAAATCTTGTATGCTTTGCAGTTTAATTTTATAATTAATAACTGATTAGAACCTTATTTATTTTTTCTGCAAACTTTCCTGCTGTTAATTGTTAAATATCTACTTCAATAGTGAAGAGATTCATCGTTACATGTAGTATTTTCTTAAACTAATTTGTTTTGAAATTATCTTCATTCTGAAATTGAACAGATAAAAATAAAAGATTTTAATTAAATATGTAAATGACGGACATACAAAAAATGTGTACACTGAGTAATTTTGAAAATTATTTTAGAAGTAATTATACTTTCAATACAAATTATACCATAATTCAATAACTTAAAAAATAAATTTGCAAATTTTAATTAAGAAACCGATTAAAAATGTTAGCTACAGGAGGAATATTTTGTTAAGATTTTCAGTTATTATCAAAAAAACTTTTTATTCAATATTTCTATAATCTAAGCAGTTTGTTTTTGATTAAATCATTAATCAATTTTATTTTTTTGTTACTTTCTTAAGTAAGAATATCAGATTTTTAGAGAAATTCTCAACCGCTTAATATAACTAAATTGTCAATTCTTTTAAAGTAAATCCTATTTTCTATACATAAGGTTATAATTCATTAAACTAATCTGTAATATATTAATATATTCTGATTAGTTCGAAGATAGGAAAATCATATAGCATTTATTTGTTTATCCAAAACATTCGTAAAACATTTGAATATTTCAAATATATCAATGTTCGTGTATTTGATGTATCAGTGGTAATTTATTTGTATTCTTGATAATCTGCAAATGTATGATAAAATTCTTGAACAATGTCTGACTCCCTTTTAGAGGAAAACGTGACATAATAATGTTTTATTTAAGTATTAAAACCATAAATATCTATATTATTTATATTTCACTTAAAAAATTACAAATGATAATTCACAGAAACATTTAAAGAAAAAAAAAACATTAAAAACGTATGTTTTCATGTGTCTTAATATTTTAAACTTTTCTGCAAACTGCATACATAATTATTGTAATTTTTTAAGCATATATATATATATATATATATATATATATATATATATATATATATATATATTCTAAGGAACAATTTTTGAAGTTGTGTTATTCATTAAAACTGTTAAGATATTAAATATAATAGTTATTATTTTCAATTTGTTAACAGAAAATAAATATGTACTTATAAGCTGTATAATAATAAAATGAGTACAAAATTTAACTTACGATTGTAACGCTCTTCAATATTTTAATAATTATAAATTATTCTTTTTCTTTATGAAATATACCCCATTGAACAGCTTTCATTTTTAAGAATATATACAAATGTTAGAGTTATATTTTAAGAATAATTTGGAAGTAAATGTTGTAATTAAGGTGCTATGATGTATAACGAAATTTATTATAATTCATGAATTTTTCCTTCGGGGAATGTATCTCATATTTTGGATTCAATGTATCAGTAACAATCTCCTCTTGTATTTTATTACGCGATGAAAAAAAAAAAATCAATTTTTGAAATCACGAGCAAACACTCTTTACAAATGGCCTTCCTCAATTGTTTAGTATTTGTAATTATATCGGATGGTTAAAACAAAGAAATAAATAATTATATTCCTAAATTTACAATAAAGAATGATTTATTTATCACAGTGTAATAAATATTCATCATTATTTGTTATAGAAACTAATACTCAGATTCTTTATTTAAATTAAATTAGGAGAATGAAATACAATTGTTAAAATATTTAAATTTATAATTTCTTTACGATACTTGAAATCCAAATTACTACTTAAAATAAAAAGAATTATAAATAATACATTTCACTGCAACTGCGAAATTCATTGTCTCGAAAGTTTTTGCTGAGCATTAATTACTCAAAGTTTTGTTATTGATGGGTATGTTTATTATGCATTGTATTCACTTATTAGGTATATAGTCTTTGTTTAACTAATGCATTATTTTTAACTGCTGATTGATAAAAGTTAATATTGTTATTTTTTTCTTCAAAATAGACTTAAAGGTGGAACGGAATGTTTAAACAAGTTTGATGATAGCATTCAAGAAATATGTAGAGATAAAACAGTTGGGTTTTACATTTGTATTTCAACTCAATATAATTTAAAATGTATTTAAATAACTTTTGAAATCAGTTCTTTCCTAATATGTAAGAATGTTCTGGAAAACACCTACTTATTTCAACATCAATTGTCATTCGTAAAATATCGATTGAGATAAATTGAATTTAATAGTGCTAATTTAGCTACTATTTCTATTCCAATTCTGGCAATGCACTTCTACAATATCTTGATTTTTAATTTTTATTTACTTTTTTTTTCTTGACATTGCATTTGTAAACTTCTGATACATTTTATCACAAACTTTACGAAAAAGAATGATTAGTAAAAACCATAAATTTAAATGGAATCATTAAATACATAATGTGTTTTTCACTTGTATTATTTAATACTTGACTTACATTTTCTTTATAAATATTTTGTATATAAACCATTGAACATCTAAATACAAAAGTCATTTAAGCAAATAAAAACTTCGGAAATACAGTAATAGTTATTATTTGTCATGATAAATTTGTAAGTAGCAGATAATAGTAAACATGAATATTTAAAATAAATAACTATAGCTATAGCAATTCAGCATTTGATTAAATTTTTCCTTTTATCCGTCGTTAGCTCCTGAACAGTTAACATGTCATTCTTCATCAACTATTTAAGTATTGTCTATATCTTCTTAGCAGAGATAAATCCTTTCTTTTTCCCTAACCTAAAGATGTATATCAGAAAAAAAAGTTCAATTAATTTTATTTTGTTTAAATAATATAAAAACGAATGACCGCGAGGTTCAAAATATGTGGATAAAACTTTCATTTCTTGTAATTGAAATAATCGCTGAATGTTTCCTGAACGTTAATAATCTTTTTAGACACCAATAACTGACTAAAATGTGAATCACTGGTAATATGAATTCTGTATAAATACGTTTTTCACATGAAAAAATAAATTTAGATCAATTTTTCATAAAAATATATTAATTTTTTATCTTTCATAAAACATGTATTTTACTATATAGTTATTGCATGAAATTATCATTTTAATATATATTAATTAGTGGTTGTTACGTTTAAGTACTTGTCAAAAAGTTCTATCAAAAATAATAAGATCGATTACAAATCATGTAATGAAAGGAAATAAAAACTTTAAAATTGTTATTATGTCAATTAAAATTATGGTTAGTAAAATTTAATTCAAAATAAAATTTCCATTCGTATTTAAGGAAATAAAATTTATTGATTAAAATGTGTAGTTTCTAAATTAAAACTTTCGTGGCAACATTTCTGCATGGAAATGCCAATTTTCTGATAGAACGTTAGACATAACTTGTGAAAGGTGCCTGTTGTTTAAATTACAGGTACCTTTCACAAGTTATAGCGATGTTTAATCTATAGCTCTATGGTTTGATATCGGATTTGAAAGTAAAATTTAAAACCACGAATACTTTTTTTAACTTTTAAACAAGATATATTCTACCTAAGAATAAAACTCAAGGATTGACGGTATAAAAACGTATCTGTTACTTAAAGTGTTACCTGAAGAATTAATAATTAAATTATTTTAAAATATTTTCTAAATTTTATTTTATTTTAAAATTTTATAAATTTCAAAATAAAATAAAATTTAGAAAATATTTTAATTAAAATTTTATATATTTTCTTAGAATGTAAGTGTTATCCAATGTAAGTTTAACAGAAAACTAGTATACTACTTTCTAAAAATATTCATTTACTGTAACATTTTTTTAAAATCTCTTAAGAAAAATATTCTTCGTGCCAGGGTACAGTTTGGGTCTGTCAACACAACGAGTTTGAGAAAGTAGATATATATTTATTGCATTGCATTGATGCATTGAATAACAACTCCTTTCTATAAATGACTTTAAATAAAAAAAGAATAAATAAAAATGGTAATACAATGATACAAGTGTATTAAATAAATAAAATTGATTTTGTCTGAAAAATTAGGAGATACCTAAAAATTGTAAACATATTAAGGTTATATAAGTTATTGTAGCTTTGTATCCAAGGGATATTTTTCTCTTGATATGGATATCTTGATATGGATATCTTGATATGAATCTAATATAATAAAGAACAGATATTAGTATTTTGTTTCGCAACTCAAGGTTTGAAAGAGGAGATGTTTACCCTATCCACGAATGCATAAGAGTTGCATTCTAATTTGTCTAAAGAAAAGTTACTAGTTGCAGAAAAACATGGAGTATTGCTAAAAATTAAAAATATTCTGTTCTTAAAGAAGAAAATAAAAACGAGAGAGAAACAGAGAATAAAGGGAAGAAAGAACGGAGATAGATTATTGGAATCTGATGGTCAGGGAACAGAAGAAACACAACCAAGAAGGGAACAACAACAAAGACTTATTGGATAAGAATAAATATTATTAAGATATGAACCCGTGATCAACAGACCGAAAGGCAAAAGAAGTTGCCACAAAGCAGGAAACTTTAATAGTATCAAAGAGATTTAACAGTCACCCCATCTACCAACAAATGATAAAAATATTAATTCTGAAAACTTTATAATTCATTATAATCTAATAAAATACCTTTTTTGCTAAGCAAGCTAAAAAGAAAAGGAAAAACACCTGGATGGCCCAATTAAGATACATAAATTAGGTGATACATGACATAAATTCTGAAAAGCATTTAGTTCAGTTAAAGGGAGTTTACCTGGATTATATATAACTTATGCCAGCGTTTCACAATCTTTCTGTATTCGTGGCTCAATTTTCAATCATAATGCTCAACGCGCCCCATGCTTACAATAAAATTTGTACAACAATTACGTATATTAAGTATTTTGGATTTTTTGTGTTTTTAAAGTATTTATAACTAACTTCAAAATGGAAGTAAGAGCGAGCCAACGTTGGCGACAAATCGTATCTGGCATTTCGCCAAGTGAATGGTGAACAGATGAAGCAAATGAAAAGGATAAAATTTGAATATAATACTTGAAATTAAATCCAAGCAGGGAGATAACATTAAAAAAATCGTTTATGATAGGTTACCTAGACGGGAGGGTTAAATTTAAGAAACGGTAATATGTTTTTTATAATAATAAAAAAAAAATAGAAAGGAAACATCACTATACAAGAGTAAGTAAAGTAATGTCTCTGAAAGGGAATTCACACGACTGATTCCGTCTCGATTATGTGTAGAACAAATATTTTCTCATAGGAAGAAGGAAAACCTATCGTGGATGTGCATGGTTTATATATTTTAAAGTTAATTGAATTCACCATATTAAATTTTTAGTGCAGAAGATTTATGCAACTCATGAATAAATTTATATACAACAGTAAACGAGCATTAAAAAATAGTCAATCATCTAGAAGTAGACAGATGAGCCTGGTTCTGGAAATAAAATCAAGAAAATATTCTTAAGAATACTTAATTTTGTCTTTACCAGCGTTGAAGTAAATGAAGAAGAAGAAAGGCCCTTGTGTATCATTTGCTCAAAAATGTTGGCCGTAAACACCATAAAACCTAATGAACTTAAACGACATTTGAAAACGCTTCATTGTGGGTACGTCAACAAACCCAGATAATTCTTCGAATTCAAATAATTAAAAAAATAATTATCATTTTTTAAAGAAACTTTGTCTGTAAATAAAAAAAGTTTAATTGCATCTTACAGAGTTTCATATAAAATAGCTAGATGTTTAAAACTTCACACCGTTGGTGAAGAACTAGGTTTTCCAGCAGCAATTGATACTACAGAAACTATGTTTAGAGATATTCTTATAAACAATTGCAGTCCATAACTATTTTACGTTATTGCTGATATTGATGAAGATGTACAGTGTCAGTTTTTCTCAAAGATGCGTTGCAAATTGTTTTCAATTTTTATTCATGAAGCAATAAATAGAAATAAAAATGCTTCTTTAATTGCCTATGTTAGATTTTGCAATAATAGATCAGTAGTAGAAGAACTATTTGTCTGCATACCAATAGAACTCAAAACAACGGCACTTGAATTATTCTATATTTTAAATGATTTCATGAATGAAGCGAACACATAACGGAAACATTGTGTTGAAATATGCACTGATGGTGCTCGTTCAATGTCCATTAATATAATTTCAAAGTATACAAGTACTTGTAAGACAAAAGTCGTCTCAGAGCATCTGGACACATTGCATGATACATAGAGAAACTTTATCTTCGGAAGAAATGAGTCCTGGACTGAATATTGTGTTAGCTACAGTGTTAATCGTAGTAAATTATATAAAAATGACACCCTTGAAATAAAGAATCTTTTCCGCAATTTGTAAAGACATATTTTCAGTAGATTCACCGATATTATTTTATTGCGAGGGAAGGAATTTTTCAGATGGGAAATTTTTGCAACGTATTTATGATTTAAGAGAAGAATGCATCATTTTCCCCTAAGACTAGAAGCAGAGAATTTCCGCAATTTATACAAATATAGGATACGAGTGATAAGGTTTATGCTTTTTGTAGAAAATTGGAATTGTGG
Organism: Latrodectus geometricus; assembly: GCA_026290005.1. Classification (NCBI taxonomy): domain Eukaryota; kingdom Metazoa; phylum Arthropoda; class Arachnida; order Araneae; family Theridiidae; genus Latrodectus; species Latrodectus geometricus. Next base: position 70,079 of record JAPDSC010023300.1, read on the forward strand.
AGTAGAAATTTAAATTAAAGTAACTTAACAATGTTTGCAAATGTGAATAATTGTAATTAAACATACAAGGTTGAAGGAAAACATGTGAAAGTAGTTATTGTAACCATTGAAAATCATTTAGCCTTGCTGGTGAAGTATTTCAAAAATATTTTTCTTGCTGATGAAACGGTTACGTGTAGGTTAGGGATCCATTTCATAGGAATACTGAAGGAATCTTAACTGATGAGGAAGAAAAATTCATTGACCTCACGACAAGTGGCGAAATCAAGAAACAATTTAGTAATAAACCACTGTTTGAATTTCAGGCATGAGTAGAAGGGGATTTTTCTGCACTAAAAACAAGGCAATTTCGCATTTTATTACCATTTTCAACATCCTTTGTGAAACCGGATTTTTTGCTGTGGCTTTTTTAAAAACCAAATATAATCGTGGCTAAATATTGAAACAGAACGGAGAGTGGCAATTTCTAATATTAAACCTTCCTTCGAAAATCTTTGCTCTACATGGCAGGTCCGAGAAAGTCACAAATAATTATTAAATTTATTTTTGATTTAATATATTTTGATTAAGTAATATTTGATTTACTAAGATATTTTATTTTAATATGTCATTAAATATGTCAAAATGTATTTTGTTTTTTGTGTGTATGTGTGCTTTCCTTTCAGTCAATATTAATCAATTTTTGTAAAATAATATTTTTTCTTAGAATACTCAAGACCCCATCTAGTGTGGTCATGTCCTCCTAGGGATGTGCGCCACATAGATTGAGAATCGCTGACTTACGCTTCCTTTAAATAAGACTTACGATCTGTTTCACTTTTCTTAGAATGGAAAAAGTGTGTTCTATGAATATACTTAGAAGAAATGTATATTTCTAAATGTATTATTTTATCAAGTATGGCAATTTAAAAATAAGACAATAATAATTTTATTCTTAATAAGATTATTTAAAGTAAATATTTATGAATTTAAATATAGAAAGAACATTAGCTATTAAGTTTTATCTTCCTTTCTAATTCTGAATAATTTCTATCCTTCAAAACTCGTCCTATGCTGAGTATTTAAAACAAGGTTATTTTTCTTTAAAAACATTTTTAAAATAGTTTATTTTTTAAAATGAAGTCAATAAAATTTTAAAAATAAAGCAAAATATTCAAATAACTAATTACTCACAAGCTGCTTCTATTATTCAGTTGAATTAAACTAACTCTTCAATTCAACTGATTATTCAGAAAATTAAAGAAATGTGTTTCTTAATAATTTTATTTTTATTGTTAATTTAGGATCACGTTGAAATTTGTTGCACATTTTATTAAAATATAATAATTTGTAATATAGATTTTTGTATTTTAATTTTATATTACTCAAGTACTTTAAACATGAAGATAACGTATGTCTGATGTGAGGAATAAATGATAATACATGTTATAAAAGATATTTTATCAATGCAAAATGACCTAAATATGGATAATATATTTCTGACTTAAAAAAAAAGTTTAATTCAATCGTTTAAAAAAAAATTCCTTAATATTTTTCTTAAATATTTTAAGCCTTATTTTATATTTGCCTATTAAAGCAAGTCCATAAATTATAAAGTTTTTTCTGTTTTTGTTAATAATTATTGTACATTTTCAATATTTATTTGATATTAAGAGGGATTGTAACTTTTATACCAGTAAAATAAAAGTAAATGTTAAGATAATAAAAACATTTTATATCCCAAGTAATTATATGAAATTTGAAAATGCACAGTTATATTTTAAATAAATTTTATCATATAAGAGATAACAGCATTTAAAAATTTTAATTCTTTACTTAAGGACACTGATTTAACTGTATATATTATATATAAAACTTTAAAATTTCAGATTTTTTAAAAATTTTTGATTTTTAACATGTATTTATTCCCTTATATGGCACAATCAAGTTAATAATAATATATTTTATGATATTAATTTTCCATACTGTAATTATTTTTCAATGTGTGAAATAATTTGTTAAACATGACATAATATTAAGTACGTTGTTACATTTGGCACTAGGCAAAAGGAAGGCCGCCCGTCAGGTACTGATCGAATGAAGTCAGAAAGAGCATCTTCTGTTTATGAACAGAGCAACCCTCTACGAGGATGGAAGTACGATTTTGCTCATAGATTGTTTCAGATCTGGGACTTCTAATTTAAAGTTAAAAACCAGAGAAGTCCCAGGGATTGGCTTCTAACAGCCCAAGAGATATTAATTTGGAATGATAACATGTAGAGCATATCGACCACGATTTATTTTACGTGTCCAAGTCGCTATTAATAAGCGTGACAAATCTTCGGATAAGCAGGATTCAAATTCCCCAACTTTCGCTAACGAGACGGACACCGTAACTAACAAGATACCATTACCCCATATTGAGTAGGAACTGTAATTATAAATAAAATTATAAACATGCAAAACTCAACAAATTATATAGAAAATCTGAAATTATTTTTACTATAAAAAACTTTATATTGATATGTTTTGTAGTATGTTTTTTTTATTTTATTTAACTTGGTATCAGTTATGGCATTTTCATCCCACTTCTCAAAATTCTGTTGATTAATGTTCAGTAGAACAAATTTTATTCCAATATATTTTAACTAAGTATTTCTTAAAATGACATTAAAACGTATTTTCGTACAGTAAAATCTTCGTAACAAAAATATCCACATTTTCTTATTTCAAATGATAGCAGCTTGTTTTACTTGTAAAACAAATTAATATTTGCATATTTACTACATATAATAAGATTCTGCTCTTGTGGGTTGCTACTTTAAACTAGTTATTAACAAAAAATTAAAATTTTCATTAATCAATTAAAATTAGAGGTTTATAAATTATAAACCTCTAATTTGTCTTGTTTGTCTTTTTTCTTTTCTTAATGTAAAATAAAATGTGGAATTTATAAATATTCAGCATATATTTGTTAATATTTTTGTTTATTTAATAGAAAATATATCAATGAAAAATATTGTAAAAATTATAATTATAAATATTATTTAAGTTGCATGTAAAAATATTAATTTTTCATTTACCTTGGAACCTCAAAGGAAGATCACATATAATTTTTCATGTCAAAAACCTTTATTATATATGACAACATTTTACTAAAACACCTTTGTCATATTTCTGAACTCTTGATGTATAGTTAATTTTGGTAATTTATGATTCCTTAATGCACGTAATTATCTATTTTGCAGAGACAACTGCTTACTTATCTCAGTAGCCATTATGCATCAACAATTAATAATCGTTGAAATATCTATGAATTTGAAAGCATTTAATGCCTTGCATTCTATTACATCAGCTAGAGGAAAATGTTCAAATAGTTATAATTTTATGCAACGTGCCTTAATCTACAAATTTTCTTTTTACATGAATGGAGTTTAATAATTACCAAAACGTGGGGATTTTTATAATCATATTCTTTTAAAGTTTTTTATTTAAATACTATTAAATAAACAACTTACATTTATTTCATAAATTACATTTTTCATAAGCTTTTATTAAATTTGATTTTAATGTATATAATTCACATTAACTAAAAATTATGTTCAAATGTATGAAGATATGTAATCAGAGAATAAAATATTTTCATTTAGTGATATTATTTTAGTAAGCCTATATTGAATGTTTTTTCAAAAATATTAATTTCGATATTTCATGGTCATATGAAATTCTTAGAAGTAAATTAAGTAACATATATTTAAGTTTTGAAAAATCAATATATAATTAACGTTTAATTTTTATTTGTGACACCTTAAAGAAAAAGAAAGAAAGCAATTTTGTTACTTTTATACATGCAAAAAATTAGGAAATACTGAAAAATCAAATTTTGATGCGAAATAGCGTTTACTACTAGTTTGATTTTTATCAGAATTTGAAAATCAAATTTCAAATATTTCTAAAATTGAATATAACTACATAAATAATTTAATGGGCAAAAATGGTTGAGAATAATTTTTCAAGTAAAAATTACAATTTCTGTTAAAAAAACATGAATCTGTTAATTATTATAGAGATATGCATAGGACAATTGCTGTTTTAAATAAACGATTTTGCATTTGGAATTACAAAATATCTATGTATTACCTTAAAGTATCAAGAATAACTTTTACATTGGATAGTTGGAATAGAAGATGTTTTATAGTTTAAATACTGTGAACAAAGAATATAACCACTGCTGACACCATTCATAAAACCATGAGAAGTAAAAAATATCAATGCATGAATTCGGAATATCAAGGGAAATTGATTCTTTATTGAAATGGTTGATCAATAGTTAAAAAAATGGAAAATGTTTATCATCAATTAAATTTTGTTAGGAATTGTGAATTTTCTTTACTGAATTCTTAAATTTAATCAAGATACCATTCTGTGATAAAAACACTGAACAACTGCATTAATATTTTTTCTTTAGATTCATAATTAGAGATATAGAGCTACAATTAGATTCTCTTTGACCAACAAAAAGATTTTAAACACCGTATAATATGAAAAAGAAAGAATAAATAAATTATTCTATTAAAGATCCTACAAAATGACACATAACACTAATATAATTACATTAATTCTTTGCAATGATAACCAGGATGGCTATCTTTGAGTTGTCTGAGTTCCACTGAGTGCTCACTGAGTTGCTGGAGTTTCATGAGTTGGGGAGCATGTTTACGTTAACTTGTGTTATGCAAAGTCTTTCAGGAGGTGTGGATTAAATGTGGAGATGAAGCCAGCTCAGAAGTGACTTCATCACCTGAAGACGCTTTAAAATTAAAAACCCCTTTGTGTTAATTTGTGAACTTTAAGGTGTTCTCAGTCGATTAAATACACCATGTATACATGTACCATTTTCTAACCATAGTCAAATATAAAAATGAAAATTGGTGTTAGATCTTCTTCTCCTAAATTAATTAAATTTCTATAACAAAGTTTGCACATTTGTAAGAGCGAAATATGTATAAACTTATATCAATTCGCTATTTTAAGTTAATTACACATAAATCCATGTTAATAAAATAAATTTCACTGAAATAATAAGGATATTAATTTATTTACTCGCAAATTTTCACATAATTAACTCTGTAAAATACATTTATGTCGTTAAAATGTATTAGTCCATAATATAGGATTACTTAATTCTTAAAAAAACTAAAATTGGAATTTTTACTTCAGTTTTAAAATTAAATTTAAATTTACGTAACACAGAAAGTGTGAAAATATCTGGAAATAAAAATGCATGTTATTTTGTTTGATCTTCTTATAGAAAAAATTAATTATCTTGAAGCATGCTCTTTATTTTAAAATGTGAACTTAATATACATTGAGTATTTATGCTTGCCATTGTTTTAAAAAAAAAAGAGAGATATTTTTTTTATAACAACTATGTCTAATATAATAATATCTCAGAAAACTTGGGGCGTAATAATTAAAAAAATCATCTATTTCGATAGTGAAACCATTTAAACACACCCGAAACAATTTAATTACTCAAATGAAGAACAATGCATATTAAGAAACAAACATGAAATAAATAATAATACCAATAAATAAACAAAAATATTTCATAAAAAAATTAATGTGAAAAAATGTTAACCCATTTTTTTGTTCTCAGCGTGGTTTTAAGATAAATTGTTCTTGTAGGAAGTAACTTAAAAATTCAAGGAATTGTAGTTTTGCTTCTCCCTACAGTATTTCTTTCGTTATCAGTTACGGTTAATTAGTTTCAGAAAAGGCTTATTTTAACAAAATGAAGGAAAAAGCTCCGCTTTTTCTCCATTGTTGTAAGACAAGCAGTTTTCATATTAAAATCAGTAGTGGGCATTTTTTATCCTATGATAAAAAATAATTACAATTGTGAAAATTCTTGAATATATTTTTCATGTTACAACAAGCACAGTACGTTATACATTAAAACTATAGGAAAACAGACTGACATTGTACCTGCTTTTTTCATATTGATGCATAAAAAATACTCTATTCTTGTGAAATAACATGTAATATTTATTAACATATAAATGAATTTAATTTCTGAGTCAAGTCATTTTGAATGAAACCGACTGTTTTCACTGAAATAACTGTTATAAGTGTTATTTCTTTTCTGTTGGAGTAGGTTGGTTGTTAAAATTGAATGACAGAACCATACAATCAAGAAAGCTACAAATGGAATAAGATAATTAAATAAATATAATTTTTAGCATCATGTAAATGAAAGAAAGATTAAAATAATATAATCAATATATATATATATATATATATATATATATATATATATATATATATATATATATATATATATATATATTTGTTTTTTTTATGCTTGTACAACTTGTATACTAATTTCCATCTTATTCAGAAAAAAAACGTAAAGCTTTTTTACGTCGTTTCTTGTTTTGGAGGGCATTATCATGAGCATTATAAATACACTTTATTTGAATTTCTGAGAATTCCAAAAGCTAGAAATATGAAATTGTTTCTAAAATATTAATTTATGAGCTGCATAATAAAGTCTTGCTTTCGTACACAGTCTGTAAGGTATAATTTATAAAAATGTCTTTGATGAAGTCATTCAAAAAATAGAAAAATTCCATTTCAGGGTAAAGATAATGAAGAAATGATATTTTTGACTATGTATTCATGAGTAAGGAAGTTTCCATTCTATTTTAACATATTTTTATTTTCAAAGCACAATAAGAAATGTAATCATTTTTGCAAGTTTGAATACGCAAACATTGCAATTTACTTAAAATATTTTACTGCATTTAATTATTAAGTATAATGAAATTTGGATTTTTTTTCTTTTCAAAAACGAAAATTGCAGAGATATTAGATTTTCAGAACCAAATTAAGTGATCTCATCAAAATATAGCAAGTGTATATAGCAAAATATAGCAATACAGAAACTTTCATGTTATCAAGCGTTCTAGAAGTATGAAGTCATGTTATCATATACGTAAAGCAGGGAAACAAAGTTAATAAATTCAAAAAGTGGACGAAAGGGAATGAAATCACTGAGCATTGAAGCAGATTGCTATGTCTATAACGCGAACAACTGCGGAAAAAGTCACTGCAAATTGCATTATTTTCTGATGTTACAATGTCAATGATTGCATCTATAAAAGCCCTGCTTATGAGCAAATTAATTATAAGAGAGCAACATACTTTACAGCACTTGTCTCAGATGTTAAGGCAAAGTGTCAACTACAGTGGTGTTACATTCACAAAACTTAATCAATTGATAAGTTGAAGAAATATGGTCTGATGACTTTGATCTTTGTCACTTTTCCCTATAACAAGATAGGTGTACGTTTTGAAAACCCCTGCACAAACGTTTGTCCATGACCGTCGTCTTCCAAATATGAAGCGCAGTACAAGCATAACTGTGAAGAAATTTACAGAAATTTTAGCTGATCAGGTGCACCTTAAGATACAAACTATTTTCCAAGGGAGATGAAATTTTTCAAGATGATAGTGCGCCTATCCATGGAACAGGACATGTGAAATTATGTTTTGATGAACCCGAGATTGAAGAAAAACATCTACTCTAACCCACACATACACACGATTGCAATGTAAGATTGAAACTTTATGCTCTATTTTAGAACGTCAAATACAGAATGCCAATGTCCATCAAGCATTTCGCACAGAGCTTTCATAATATCTCTATAAAAGAATGATGTAATAACCAAATATTCCACTATAATCACTATTCAGCACTTGTATAAATTTATTATTTGGCGAATCCAAATAGTATTGCATAACAAATGTAGTTCTACATCATACCGAGAAAGGGTTCTTCATAAAACTAGTAAAACTTTTCTTTTATTCTAGTAATCACCTGCACATATTGAATGAAAATTGTGAAATGTAATACATGGAAAAGGTCACATTTTATTTTTTATAATAGAAAAATCAAAACACTTGTAAAAGAATAATATTTCTTTGATACCCTAAAAATTCGTATCTCAAAACTACACAAATAGTGCAGAAGTAATGATATAAACTATATGTACGTCAAAAAGGATTTTTAATTAGCATACACAAATGAGATTTCGCAAATATAATTGTGATAAAAGAAATAAAGTTAACTAAACTATAGAATATAGGTAACAAATTCAATTCCAAATTAAACTTCCAGACTGTATACCAGAAATTGTCGATCAATATGACATGGATTTTGCGTGTCATCCTTCTTCATGGGCGGTTGTCGGATTTGGTACTCTTATTTTCTACTTGCAATATGTAAATATTTCTCCCTATCAATGAAAAAAAATTTTTTTTTGGATAAAATTACGAGAAAGATATTAAATGCATTATGAAATATGTAATAAAATTCTTATACTTTAATATACAACTAAATTAAACTGATTTTTTAAAAAGCTGGAAGCATAAACATAATTATTTGGAAGCTGTGAAAATAGTTTTCGATAACTTAATGAGAGCACCGTTTAATATTTTTTTAAATACTAACAATAAATCTACTTTTAAGAGTTTGAAATAAATTTCCTTCTTAATGAATAATCCTTCTTAATCAAAAGAAATGCATTGTAATTTAAAATGCATTCTAAAATTTCTCTGAATTCATATGAATGCAAATACTCAACAAAAGTTTTAAAACATAAATTGGATTTATGAAGAAAGTTATTATTTTATAAAATTCAAATTTTTGTGGACATAGATAAAATGTTTATAATTTTAACATGAAAAATATCAAATGTAATATATTTGTAGGAAACATCTTTATTTATAATTTATATTTATAATTAAATATTTATAATTAGCTTAGACACTATACATTACTCATAAAATATAGAATATTTATAACAATTATGTTATGAATTTCTCACAAAATGTTGGGCATTGAGTATTTCTAAAAATATCATTATAATACAGATTCTAAAAGATACTTACTCGAAAATATCAAAGGTTTCGGCTTTCTTGTAATTAGATGAGAATGAGTCATCCTATAATTTATTCCTTCATCAAGTATGCTGAAGAAGCATTTTAATAATGTAAATGCCAATTATTCCTCTACCATACGTAATTATTTTCCTGCTATATTACTCATGTAAATTATTTTACCATATAACTCTTAGCATAGATACTTCTTGTAATAAAGTATCATAATAAATATTTATTATATATTTATCGTGTCCAAATTTTCCAGCATATAAATAACGTTTTTTTGTGTTCGTAAGACATTTATAAATAATTCTTATTATTTTCTTAATTCATGCAGTATAATGTAGTGAGAAACCAACATATTGAACAAGATTAATTAATTAAAATAATTTAACCCATACGAATGCATAATAACTTAGCAAAATACCATATTTAATATATGAATTTGCGTTATTGTTTATAATTAAATGTCATATTTCTTGATAAATTACTTTTACATCTTGTATATATTTATTAAAAAATAGGTGTTTTTGGAGTTAAAGAAATCATTTAACTAAAACTCATGAATATTATGTATGTTTTCCACAAATTCCCAAACTGACATTTTCAATTGTAACTTACTAATAAAATACTGTATTATGCATGTTTCTTAAGATGACAAAATATAATTTCAAAATATTAAATATATTGCTATTAAACAAAATTTAAAATACTATACTGTAACATACATTATAGTTTCTCAGACATTACTTCTAAATATAAATGCAACAGAAATGCTAAGTGTTATTCAATATTCTATAATTATTAGTGATTGAATATGTTTCAATCAGAACTGAATATAAATCCCTCATAATTAATGATGATAGGAAGGAAAATAATATTATTCCCTTGATTATATTACGCATAAAGTAAATGCAAATTTAATTTGTAATTCAGTTACGCTGTACTATGTAAATCTTAAAGCAACTTTTATTTATTTCATGTTTTCAAAGCAACTTTTATTTACTTTACATATATATAAAATATATTTCTAATTAAGTAAATCAAAATAATATGTATTTTTTTTTAAATAATATAATTTATGAAGTAAAAATCCATTTTTTTTACTTCAAATTAATTAACTAGATGCATATATATAGAATAAATATAAATAAACTAGATGCATATTTTTATATTTTTTTTCAAAAATTTTAAATATTATGTAATATTTTTAATTACGTTGTTTAATGATATGACAATATTATACATGTATGCGACTTTTTTTAAAAATATTTCTTATCACTATTTTTTAAAATCACTATTTATTATTGTTGAATGGTCGTAATAATTAACTATAAATATGTAGTTTTAAAGCATAACGCTATTTTTATAACGTTTCTAAAAATATTTATTTATAATCTTATTTTTTTAATTATATTTATATTACAAAACAGCAGATTTTAAAACTTACATATTAAGCAACAAATGTATGAACATAAATATTTAAATTTTCTAACATGAAATTCTGCCATTTTCTATTCAATTTTTGAGAAATAAAATATTTGACCTGAATTTCTGTGAAGTTAACTGCAAGTGAGGAAAAAATTAATTATTAATTTTAATGACATTGGGAAAGCTAAAATTATGAATAAAATTCAGCTTCAAAAAATTTCAGTCTATATTTTAAGAATATTTTTTATTAAAAATTAAAAATATATCGTTCATAAATGATGAGTTTTAACAAATTAAAATGAGTACCTTTATGAAAATTACTTCGAAACAAATGAATTCTTAAATGTTATCTCACCCAAAAATATGCTCTTTAAGAAATATTTATTACTTATATTTGAAAGAAATTCTGAAGAATAATTTCTTTATTTCACATTTGTTTATAATTACGCTAAGCGATGACACTCAATTTGTTTCTGGAATCTACATGATTTTAGAAATTTAAAATAAATTGTTTCACGTTTTGGTATTTGGAGAAATAGAGGGAAATAAAACTTTTCGCTGTAAATAAATTCAGAATAAGTCCCACAAATAATTAATTATTCATGCAGAGATTTCCTCTGAAAATCATCCCCGCTCATATTCAATCGTATGGCATTTTACAAGAACCTTTGTATGCACCGGACTCGAAAGACGGAATGTGCGCCAAGATTCGAGAGCACAATAAATCCCATCAAATTCTAATCTATAGAGAAAGATGTTCGCTTTCCACTCTCAAAATGGCCCGTGATTTTTCGATTTCCAAATGACTTGGAAAAGTGAAATGGCTTTATTTATATTGAAGAAGATATTTGCATTTTGAATTTAAATTCACATTCACTTTAAACTTCCTTACTGAACACATCAAAAACATCTATATTAATAAAATATCTACGTGTAATTTGCTTTCATTTGAATTATGTGTTTTTAATTACTATATCTGCTGTCTGATTCCTGAAGTTTAATAGTATATCATATTAATTTACATCTAATAATCACCACATTTTAATTGTATACTTTTATTTATAAGAAGTAACAATTTTTATAAATATAATTTTCTTTTTTCTGTTTCTATTAGTTATTTTTCTTCTAACTATTGATTCTTATTATCATTTTATTTTTAATATTTATGTTAATATTTGAAATATATGGAGTATGCATGGGTATTTCAATGTGTAAAATATATAAAATCATTTTAAAATATTTTAAAATATACATGTATCCTGAAAATATGTATAAATTTATCTTATTAATTATTCCACAAAATCCACATTTAATCATAAAATCATTAGACATATTTTTAAATATTATATGACAGTTTAGCAGTACTCTGAACTTACAATGCCATTTTTGTAATGAAAATGATTTTAGAATATTACAAAAAAATATTTGGTATAGTTTTTATGAATTTATGGGACAACAGTAATATATTTATTAATATTTATTTTTAAGATTGTAACTAATATTCTTCTGAAGTAAAATTAGAGTAAATATTTTTTTAATCATTAAACAATGTTGGGTAATCCAAACATTTATGTGTCTACATTTGTTAAAACATAAATAATTCCAAAATACAACTTTTTATAAATTTTATTCTCTTGTTAAACATTTGACAGTAAGAAAATAAGCAATGCATATCACAGAGTAATATACATAACTTAATTAAGGAATCTTAATACCTACATTACTTCAACATCAACTTATTTAATCTAAGCCTAAATTATATATAATTAAAAAAAACGCTGTTATATTGCAAATATTTCTAAGGAATTTTCATAAGGAAGTATTTTATGGTACGTAATTAATTATAACAGTATTTAAACTCTATTATACATCATTATCAACAATTATTTTAATTTGATATATTTTGAAAAAAAATGAAACTATAGAAATATGGAGCACATTAACATATTTGCAAATTTCAACGGCTTAAAATAAATTTTTAAGTATTTCTTCAGAAATTTTCTTAAAGTATGCCATTTTTTGTTCATATAATAAATAATGCCCATTATTTCAAAACGTAGTTTTCTATAAATTAGTAGCTTTCAAAGCTCGTTAAATTTTTTTAAGAAATTCTTTGGTGTTAAATATTAAAAATTAAATATCAATATAATTAAACGTAATCGTACATTACATAAATCACACTTATATCATTATTTCATGACTTTTATGTCGATATATTTCTAGCTCAAAAATTCTTAACCTTAACGTAAATTTTAATTTTTTTTTTTTTTTTTTTTTTTTTTTTTTTTTTTTTTAAATTTTAAGGCATAGATGTTTTTTATCAAACCGGTTTTTTTGCTAACTTTTAAATTAATCAAATTGTATTTTATGTCATTATATAAATCATGAATGGTATCTTTTCAATGCATTAATGGAACAATAATAGTGGTAAATACAATGAATCACTCATTTATGAATAAAACCTTAAAGATAACAATATAAATATTCATAAAGACAAATGATTATGTTCTGTAATGTTAGATTTTGATAATTTAAGTAATTTTTTTACTTAAGAAATATGTGTTAATTTTAATGTTTTAATCTGATTTTTAGTTTTGTGACAGATCTATTAAAGTATTCTTGTTAAATAAGCTTATATCATTACACTTTAGATGCTTGTTTGTACATGAAGGTACTGTAGTTAAAATCAAATGATATTTTATCAAAAATAGATCTTTGACTTATAAGAAATCTATCTAATATATCCCATGACATCTATGTCTTTGTAGTAAACTAAAGGAGGACAGAAATTTAATATCCTTATTATATTCACATTCCAAAATCCATAACGTTAACTAAAATCAAGCATGCAAAAATAACTTTTTTTATAAATATATTTCAAAGACCGCATTTTAAAAAAAACTTGATATCGCAATTATTTTCAGTTGATTTGATTTACTGAGAAAAGTATTTTGGTTACGAACCGAAAATTTTAGGGATCACATGTATGACTCATTTTTTAAACATATTTTCTAGATAGGAACAATAGGACAAAAAATAAATCATGGAATGTATAAAAAAGTTTTTCTTTGTAAAAATAAAGTCCAAAGAGTAAAAAAAAAAAAAGAAATACAGATCAGAAACTAGATTTTTCATCAGGAAAAAGAGTCATTTCAGAGGAAAAAGAGAGAGAGAGACCTTGTTAAGTATACCATAAAAATGCCTAAGAAAATATTCTATAAATATTTATGGTTTTCAGATAATTATACAAGTCAGATATTATAATCTTCAAAGTTACTTGTACCATCTGATATATTTTCTTCTTAAATTTTTATTGAAGCAGTTTATATATATATATATATATATATATATATATATATATATA
>JAPDSC010023306.1:8547-42004 GCA_026290005.1 Latrodectus geometricus
TATATATATATATATATATATATATATATATATATATTCTATTTTACTCGATACTGAATGTATGTTGGAATAAATAAACAAAATGCACAAATAATAATTTATAAGCATTAAATTATAGGATTAATTAAAGGACATCTATTGACACAAAAGAATCCAAATCTCTGAATCTGGATATATAAAATAGGAGAAACATTATGTAAGAATATTTAAAATATGAAGCTCTGCTATCCACATATGAAGTCTGAATATCCAGTTATCACACTTGTAATGCCAACAGTTGAAAATACGGTACTTAAAGTTCTCAAAAAGAACTAAAGAATGTCTATACTACCATTTGAGAATGCTAGCTCCTAAAACAAACATAACATGGTAAAATGTCTTAGATGTACTAGTAAAATCTTTAAAAATGATGAGTTCAACTTAAAAACAGCCATAAGACCTTCTTGTGGCTATTGCTGAGAATGATCAGACAGATATCTGTCTGTGCAACATAGATAAAAGGTTATCATTTCGAGAGCCAACCGAGGCTATTCGGAAGGTTTACATAAACAAACTTCCATTACGTCTTTGAATTGACAAGCCACAGTTTCAGAGTTTGTTTCCTTAATAGTAGTAGTCGTAATTAGCGGCCATCAAGTTTTTCTTCATTTTGCTTTGCAGAAAGAATTGCTATTGGTCCTTTTGTATGCTTTGACACAAGCATGTGTTCTGCCTCAACTACAGCAAGAGAAATGGTGTAGTTAATAATTTCTATTCTAGACAGTTTATGCCAGAAGCTTCATGGTCCATAACGAAAATTTTTCACAATCACCTCATGAACATAAGCTTATTATTATACACTACTTAAATGACCCATAGCTAAAAATGTCGTCAGATTTGATTTCGTCATTTCCAATAATAAAAACATTGTATCGAGGAAGGATACCGATTGACTCATTTCTTAAGCAATAACCCTAAACAATATTCGATACATCATCCCGAGCGCAATTAATATGTACTTTACTTGTGTGTGGCCCCGGTCAATCCCTGTCTACAAGCTGAATAATTTTATCTTTATTCAGCTTGGCAAGAGTCAATATAATTTGGTTCCCAAACATTACATACAAGCAAAGAAAGGAAGCTGATTCTCGCAGGACTATGTCATTGCACCAAATTGCTTCCATCTACCTAACTGGTTTGTGTTCTACCAGTTGGGTGGAAGCAGCTGAATGGGAGTCATTCAGATGCAGGGATCAAGACCACACAGTCTGCTCGACCTGCCACGTATCCTTTCAAATGTGCCTTTGTCTCCATTGGTGAATGAGATGGATATTCAGTTGAGTCGAACTCACTCCCTTCCGATAATGAGAACGACCTCCTAACCGCAGTCTCAAATAATGTAGTATGAGATTAATAAATTACTTGAAGTTTTAGCATTATAAAATGACCTCGCAAATCTTTTGAAATTTTTATTATTACAAAGCTTAATTTAAAATGGAAAAATAAATAATATGAAAAATGATTAAATTTATATGACTCTAAATTAATTGTAAAAGTAAATGTAGGATAAGGACTTCAAAATTTTTGAATTACTATGGTGTCTTAGCTTCATTTGTCACGTGTCATTAAGAATTCATTTGTCACATTGTTCGCATTTCATTAAGAAGGACTGAAACGTGTCATCAATAGATAAAAACAACTCATTTCTGAAATTCAATATCGAATTCCATCTCGAAGGAGATGAGTTTCTCAAATTTATAAAATATAAGACCCAAGTAATAAGTGAATGAAATGAAAAATCAAATACAGCTGAATAGTAAGTAGAAAAAAATTACACTTTAATGAAATATCAAACGAAACGTATTATGTAAAGATGTCATCCTTTTAATAATTTTATCTCCCAGCATATACTTAATTCAGAGAGCATGTATCAATATTTAGATGAGAAGCAAAAATTAAATTTCTGGTGAATGTAATAGATAAGTAAAAGGGAAAATCAAAACTAACTTTTAGATCTTGTGGTTTTGGCTCTCAGTTGTCTAGAAATACGACGTCGCCCTTCGGAAAAGGTATCAGGTTCGATGCCAGCTACCGTTGAGCAAAGGAGATGTTTATTGCGCTTTTACCTTCTCGATACTCGTCTATTGCGGTGGGTGCTCCTCATTTTCTGCCGTGCAATAGGTGAAAATGGTGTACTGCCAATGAAAACCCTCCCAAAGGACGGTGTATACTGAAATGCCTTCGACCATCAGGCTATCCAATCCTATATTATTAGGAATAAAATTTCTTATGTTTTTGATTAAGATTTGCTTTCAATTGCTGAAGTCCTTTCCTATTCCGAGAAATGAATCCATGAATAGGGCGATAATAAAATAAAGGGTAAACTATTTCAAATGCTTTTTCATCCCAGTAAAATGATCTCAAGTATAAAAATTGATCTTCAGTGGAACGTCGAGTTGGCAACAAAAGCAAATCTTTCCAACTTTGAGAAAACAACTTCCAGGAAAAATTATACACATTTTTTCTATTGCGTACATTTCCTCATGAATTTTGCTTTAGGGTTACTTTTATATGGCATTAAAACTTAATCGTTATTTATTTTAAAATTAAAATTTGTCTTACAAAATATTCATTTTAATCCGAGCATGTTGAATTTACTAAAAATTCTTTCCTCACAATGGTCTGTTGATCTGTACGTATTTTATGCAGTTTTTTGTTGAGAACTGCGATAATGGAAACCTATTTCCCAAAGAATCAGAATTCTATACACACGCAAACTATCCTGTAAATTAAAAGAATAAATTCTTTTCCAATAAATATTCTGGCAATAATCAACAAAATGCATTAGTTAAATAAAAAAGAGGAAATAAAAGGAATAAAACAAATTAATTATAACCCAAATTTTACAAATTGCATGACTTCCCTTGAAACCTCTCTATCGAAATATTTATCATCCTACAATAAGGTATTAAAAAAAGTTTTTAACACTAATGGGGTTTAACATTTCAAATGTTTCACACTGATTTATCTCCATGAATAACATAACTTCATATGCGTTACGCCTTATCGATTTTTAAAGCTCAATGTTTACCCTTTACGAACAGGTTTATTACAAACAAGGAAACTTAATTTAAATATTTATTGGAATAGAAAAAGGCAAACGCATCCAAATTAAAATAAGATGATTACAGAAAACAATCGATTTTTTTCCGAAACACATAAATATTTTTATCAATTGAATTCATAGACTTCAGAAAGACACAATGATAACTATTCCAAATTGAATTGACCTTTAAAATAATCATAAAAAAATGAATCAAGGTTTTCCTAAACACATAAAAAAAATAAAAACAATCACCTTAAACATTCTTCTCTTTGTTCACGGAAACACAAGAAAGAACAAATTCAAGTCATCAAGCAGATATTGAAATTTTAAATTAAGACTCTCTTTTGTACAAATAGGAATTTTTCACTAACTTTAAATTTTTTTGGGAATGATTGTATAACTTAGTTCTTTTCAAAAGAGTTTTGGAATCTTGTCAAATCTGTTTTTCACGAAGAAGGGAGGCAGACTTGGATATCTTCCCGAAACCTCCTCAGCACAGTTTTTAGTCCTTTATTTTTTTCGGGGGATAACTCATAAATAATCAAACAATTCATTTTTTTCCAACCTTTAATATCTTGTTACTTTTTTTAACTTTCATATGAAATATTATTAAATTTTTTAATTATCATATAAAGTAATGAAAACAAACAATAAACTAATTACAATTTCAAGAGAATTAAATAATGAATGTCACTTTAACAAGCCCAAAACATTATATATATTTCTTCATTTTTTAATAAATGAGATTTCATCTACAAATATTATTACAGAAATATTTAAATGTAAAATTTATTTCCAAATGTGTGCTCATTTATTTTTTTAAATTCGTAAGTTAAAATTGTGACAATGTTATTCATTTATTAAAAGTTATCTGAAAAATTATTACATATTTTATTTATTACAATAAATATTAAATAACTTTTTACAATTTATGACATGAATAACATGAAAATCTAGAATGTGTCAAACATCAAAGCTTATGGTACAAAGGATCATCATCAGTTCTGTTCAGCATACTTTTATTTCATTGTTATTTATTTTATTTCATTCAGAGCATTATATTTGTTTTTAAAATAATGGAGAAAATCTCTGCACATTTCTGTTCGAAATTTTTAGTACTAATGCAAAACTGGAATAGATTACAGCAAGCTTTATTAATATCCGATAAAGATTTTATTAAGTGTACTTTTAATTTTATGCAATTTTCTGTTAATTGCATTTCTACTGTAAACAACATGTACTAAAACTCTAAAACATTTTTATTACTTAACATATATTTCGTATGTAACAACTGCAAAAAAATCCTTGATGACACATTCATCACATGGGCTCTTTTCAACGCAAGAAAACTTTTCAGTTAATCAAATTCTCAAAATGATATGACAACTAATTTTAAAGTGTTTCTCATTGACAATGTTTTCAAAATTTATAAATAAGAATAAATTTGGGTTGCAATCTTATGAAGGAATAAATCGGAAAAATATGTAATCATTTATTTGACGATTTTTTGGGAAGTACGGAATGACGCATAACATCAGCATAAAGAAATTAAACCATGTTTCCTTCGTGAAAAAGAGAATAAGGAAATAAATATTCTAAGCAATTTATTCGCAGTCTCAAATTAGTCACAGAAACTTCAACTTGAAGCCTTAACTCATGTTAGGAAAACCTATGTACAGTTTCTATGATACAGAAACTAAACAAAGCGACTTCCACAACTGACAGAGAACTGAGGCCCTTACTTACGATTAATTTTCATCTTACTCACCGCTTGGCGGATATTTAAACCTTTGCAATAACTCTAAGAACCTTCTTCCCTGGATCCTATTGTGACACATCTCGGCTCATGTTGCTCCTATTGACTCGAAAATCTTAACATATGTTTGGGCGCAAACACATTCATCAAGTTGTTCAAAAAATTTCAAATATTTCCAAGCTGTCTTCAATTTTACAAACCTAATTCTCAGCTCTAAAAATCGAATCTGAACCAACATATTTATTCAATAATATCACAAATCAAGCAATAAGTGATAAATAACTCAATGATAAAAACAATAAAACAAGTGATTAACAGAAATATAGAATATTCACAGTACTTGCATTTTTCCTAACTACATACAACTAATAAATATCTAAGAACTAAAATGTTTTTGGATCTTCAATAAAACTATATGTAAAAAACAACTACTGTAGGAACGTAGTAATTTTTAAAAGCATTGCATAACCATTAAATGAATACCAATGTAGATCAACTCCACAGATTTTTTGTTTTCTTTTTACTTTAAAAAAATTATTTTACTGCATTCTTAATTAGAACCTCCCTCTCTTTGAAAGATTATTTCATTGCCTCTGACAACTTTCAATGTGAGGCTGCAGTGATCTGGTGGGTTAGGGCGTCATTCTCAACATCGGAAGGTAGTGATTCCGAATCTCAAATTAAACAAAGATCCATCGTGTTCGTTAATGCATAAGGGCCTTGTGTCTCAGAGTCATTTAACGGAATCAGATGCTTGGATCCCGTTAAATGATGATCTAGCAATAGGTATGCAACAATGGGTGTTGTTACATACCTACGGCTAGATTTAATCTTTGGTTGGCCGAGTAGATGGGTGCTAGACACAATCCGAATAGCAGAAGTCATTGGAGTTTCACAAAGTGTATTTTTCAGGCTCTGGAACTATTTTCTGAAGACTGTACATGTGAACCAAAGATCAAAGCTAACCGCAGGTATGCAAAAACGCCCAATGAAGACCGTTGTTTAACACTTACGGCTCGGGGGCATAGAAATATGAATGCCACTCTTCTTCAGCAACACTTTCGTTCAGATACTGATACCACAAGTTTGGACACAAATTGTCTGAAGCGGCCTTCACACTGTAGGGCTGTTTACTCTCTGAACAATGGTGTGTTTCACATTAACAGCAAGGTATCGTCACGCCAGAAGTGCATGTGCTATAGAGCAAATGAACTAAAAGAGAAATGCATATTGTTTTCTCTGTATTTACTCTTTATCGTAATAATAACAGTATTTTCTTCTGGAGGGAGCGTGGTACTTGAAAAAGTCATGTGTTTGTGCACGAAAGTAACAGATTTGATGATCCATGAAGAACTCATAAAGTATTATCTACATTGATGGGCGCACATATCTCCGCAACATTCGAAATGGAACTCCAGCCATATAGATAAATAATGATGAACAGAAGCCCAGTCTTCACATATCGGATGATTTTCTTTTGGAAGAAGTAATCTTACGAATGAAATGACCAGCACTTTCTCCGCAAATGAACCGCATGTCAATCCATTAAAAACGATTTCCTTTTAAGAAAAAGCTTTTTTTTATCTTTTTTCTCAAATGTTCGATTTTTTTTTTTTTTTTTTTTTTTTTTTTGTAGTTAAATGCTCAATAAAACACATATTTTTTTCTGTAAAACAAATTTCGTTTCTATCTAACATAGCCTACTACGCCTGTCAATAATGCCTCACTCAACCAAACAATTCTTCAGTTGCAAGATCAACCCACAAATTTAATTGTCTTGTGAAGTGCGTAAAGCAATCAAGTAACGAAATGCTGCAGGGAATAGATTCAATATTCATGATTACAGATGTTCTGAGTGATTCTAGAAGGATTGAAAAATGTGATGAAGATAATAAAGACGATGAAAGTAATGTATGCAAAATTTTTGAATGCAAAATATGTTTGATACATGATTCTTTTTGTAGTTTTTAATGATTACAAATAATATATTTTATTAATATCATGAAGTAAAAAGTAGTGAAAAACATAAAATAACCTATGCTTAGGTAGCTACCAGTAGGCTCCTACAAAGAAAATGATCTTAAAAGTCTAGTTTCAGATAACAAGTTAAATGAATTTCTTTATGAGTTAAACTCAATCCCAAAAATTTTTTAACATAACGTTATTGTAAAAGATGAGCCTATAAATAGTCAACGTATATAAGATTTAAGGTTAAATGTTTCTGTGTATGTGTATTTAATTATATATATATATATATTATTGTACGTAAGCATTATTCCTAATTACTTGTATATTTGTATTATTTATATTTACGCACGAAATACTAGGCACTACAATACTTTTGGTAACAATCATTTTATAATACTTTTTCTTTCGTACTTTTTTTAAAGCCATGTTTGCATGTTCATCGCGCATTTGTAATCAGTATTAATTAGTTCAATTGGACTCATTAGACCGGGATATACAGTTTCTACCATTGGGGACAAGAACTCAGAATCACTTTATGATGACTTAATCTCGAATCTTCTATGGATAAAATATGGGAACAGATTACTAAATAAAAACTTTTTGAGTAATATATTTTAATAATAAAGACTTTAAATTATTAGTCGAGTGAGTAGCCAAATGGTCAGAGCTCTTATCTTCGGTTTTAAAGTTCATGGGCTCAAATACTTTTCTGGGTCTGGATTTATGAAGTGGTTCGGAATCCACTTTAAGCCAGGTCTTTCTCATTATGCTCGTATGCAAAAACTGACCTTTGAGCAACAAGCCAACCAAGCATATTTTTAAGGGTAGATAATATTTAAGAACAGTTGGTTAGGGTGTTCGTTATCGGAAGATAGAGGTTTCGAATCCAGCTGAAGATGCGTCGTCTTCGTTTATGGTGCCTAGGGCACGTACAACATGTCGTGATGTCCTCACGTGAAATGATGGACCAAGTGTGTAGTCTTCTGCTTGTCCCTTGCTTCTAAGTTACCACCCACTTTCGGGATGACGATGGCACACCCAATGTACCTGTGCCGCTCTTGTTGTCCTGATAAAGCTGAAAATCCTAATAGTCGGGGGTTATATAAAAAAAATGAATTTTTATTGGCACTAAAAAAGCATTGAAATATAATTGTCATTGTGAGATTTTTATTTCCATGCTCAGATGGCAAATTACTAGAAGATTCTTTTTGGAATAAAATAAAATACTGGAGGGGAAAACCATGAAAAGCTGCTTGCTGCATTCTGATTCCTTCTAAATGAGCGAATCTTGTGATTTGAAACACTCAGTTTTTGTAAATACTGATGATGGTTTTATCGCCTGAATAAGCAGCATACGTTTTCAAAAACTTTTTCTCTTCATATTTATTGGTTTTTTATAAATAAATGAAAGCATGTCTTTCTGACTATTTTATTCACACATTTTAAGACACAAATTTTACTTTATGAAAGAACACGATGCGGTAAT
The DNA here is from genome assembly GCA_026290005.1 of Latrodectus geometricus. Taxonomy (NCBI): domain Eukaryota; kingdom Metazoa; phylum Arthropoda; class Arachnida; order Araneae; family Theridiidae; genus Latrodectus; species Latrodectus geometricus. Next base: position 16,843 of record JAPDSC010023306.1, read on the forward strand.
ACGGAATTAATAAATTATGTTCAATCTCCAAATTATTTTTATCAAAGATAATTTCAAAGAGTAAATTTGTTAAATAACACAAGAACATACATTTCTTGTTAATTTTTCTAGTTGAGCTACACGAATCGAAGAAAAAAGAAAATAAAAATATGAAATTTTTAAATTTTTCTCATCTTTTCCTAGATTATTAAGATTTTTTTTTTACTTTTTAATTTTACTCTGAATTTGAAATTTTTAGAATAATTTAAAGATTTTTGGATATTTAATAGTACAGATGCAGAAATTGATTTGATAAAATTTTATGGTAATCGTAGGATTATCTGACTGGCCGTGAATAAAATCTTTGGTAACTCTTATATTTTCTTTAGAAAATAACCCATGCTGGATAATATAATTAAACTATTATCTTAGATTTTATCTTTCATTTTTCATTGTCTGATTTAAATACATTTGGGTGTTTTCTTTGCATAAAATTGAGCAAAAGTTAATTGGAAAAAATTCTAAGAATATATTATATAAATAGATGAATATTCTTGAATGTATGAGAATATTCTTGAATATATACGAAAGCATTTTAAATTCAATAGTAGTTAAAAACCAGTTTCTACTAATACAGAATTTAAAGATTAAAAATAAACAAAAAATATTTCATAAAAATTCATTGGGTCAAAAATAAATATTCCTTTAACAAAAGACTTTTTTTTTTGGATTTTTCTTCTACCATTGAGAATTTTATATCATAGTGTTCCTGTGTTGGTGGGGATTTTAATTAAATACGCTGAAAAAACTGATCAGAATAGAAATATCCATATATGGTATGCAGATTCGAGCCCAAAATCTTTTAGATAAAAATATCAAATGTGGTTAATAAGTTAATAGCTTCATTTTAGTATCCTATTCATGTCAGGTATCAAGACTCGAACCCCAAAACTTTAAGATAAAAATATTTTTAATGAACTTACGTTTTGCAGCTTATTAAATAAATACTGCTTCACTTTCTTTACTTCTTAATTTTCTTTTCATTAATTCTTACTTTTCTTGACATTTTTCAAGTAGAGGAGTAAAATTATGTTTACCAAATCGTTTTGTAGATCAAATAATTTTATTCATCCACAAGAGAGAAGGATTTTTTTTTTTTTTGTTGCGGAATATTGAAGATATTACAAGTATTTTAATAAAAGCAGTTCTTTTAATATAAGTTAATAAATTTATGATTGGATTAACCGTATTATCAAATAAAATAATTATTCCTGAAATTATTTATTTTGAGTACCACATTTCAAGTACTTATGAATCAAATTAATAATGAAATGCATTAAAGTTACGAAGGAATAGAACCAAGAGAATATTTGCAAGCATTTGCAATAATCCGCAAACGTTCAATCATACAGGTATAATTCTCAATGATGAATTTTAGAAAATAAATATCATTAAAGCAGAAGCGAAAATTATAAATAAGGAGCAACAGATGCTTGTTTTACCTGAAAGAAATCATTCCTGTCCGCATATTGAATGCAATAGATACCGTCTTCTCCGTCGAACACAGACATTGTGTTCGAACGCTCAGTTTGACTCTGGGCTTATCGGTTTTAAGATATCGTCACTTTCTTCGGGTGACCAGGGAAATGATAACACCTAATCGGATGACGATGACAACGAAGATTTTGAAATGGCTTACGAAAGCCCCGGGAAACTAGTGCAGCGAATGGTTAAAGAAATCGTAAAATTGCTTAAAAATTAAAGCAAATAGGACACAGATACAAATGTGTTTATTTCGCATGTTGTATGGAGATCATGTCATTTGTTTTGATTTAAGGACACTACAGAAAACAGGATTCCCTAATTGGAAGGAGTTTTATTTAGTTTCTCAATCGTGATTTTAAATTTTGCGTGACTCGCAAATGTAAGTAATTTAATAAAATTTATTAAATAATTCATATTTATAATTTTCAGTGAAATACAAAAGCATTTTAATTTGTATTTAATGCTTACTCCATGTTTTGTGTCGGCAATATTAACAATGATATAAAAATGTAAAATAATAAAGACGTCACAGGATTGGTTAGTTTCAATAACTGCCCAAAGTTTTTAGCTGCTTATTATTACAGACTAGAGTTGAAAGGTAGTGCTCTAGTCTTCCATTAAAGAGTTCATGTGTTTAAATCTAAGCTCGGGCTTATATTAGTAGTGACTCAAAATCCATTTTAAGCTGTAGTTTCCGATCTAATGTGTTCTTGTGTTCCAAAAAATTACCTTTAAGCGATAAACAAATCAAACCAAACCTGCCAATTTGCTCAGCAAAATACAGTAAAACCACTTTTTCATTTTATATTACAGTCAAATGGAACGATTATTCTAAGCTGGAACACTTCTATTTATCCCATATGTCTGAAAGAATATTGAAACTTTTTAGCATGGGTAAAACCTTCGCAGCTTGATTTAGTTTCATTTATTTGTCTCTCGATCACTGGTTATTTATTATTATTTTTTTTCCTGGGTGGGCTAATTAAAATGGGGAGTGAAGTTTCTAGGAGATTCCGCAATATTAATATCTAAGTTCCATGAGTGATACAAATTGTTGAACCGACTGCCGAAATACTAACCCTTTGGCTAGCATCTTGACAAACCTCAGCACAATGGTCTTTGGATGCATCTGGTATTGAATCCGTTGCCTGACATATGCTGGAATATGTATCGCTTATTCCCATCATGCTAAAGAGTAACTATGATTTACCTTGGAATAATGGTTGGACAGTTCTCAGCAGAGCGTAAGTATCCGTATTCGATCTTAATTACTGTTGAAAAACGGAGATGGATGTTGCTCTAATGCCTTCCACATGAACATGTGTCAAATGGATGTTTAGGAGTTCCCTTGTGACACGTGAATACGGCACATTATGTGTGAAGAGTCATCCTAAAAGAAATTTCTGTGTTAGATATTAAGGTGATTTACGATCGCCTTCAGTGGTTTATTTGGTGTCAAAGTTACTTCTCAACTTCACTTGCTTTTGAATCATGAGGTAAACAATAATCAGCCATGCATGTGTTTTAATAAAGTTTCTATTTCCCATCTTTAAGTCTAAAATTAAATCTCAAGGAAGATCCAATAACCCGATCCGTAAGGGCAATAGATAAATCTGGTTTTAGATGGTCATGTGTGTTGATATGGACAAAGAGCATTTATCATGGTCACCTTACATTATTACAGTCTAGGAGTTCGAAAAGAAAACTGACAGCTCAGTAGACGATTTCGTCACTGGAATTCGGTAACATTTTGAGGAATTATATCAAAACTTCGGATTTACCCGCCAATATCACATTCCCTTGTATTAACGCAATGGAATGTGAATATGCAAATATGAGTACAGATTAAATCCCAGATAAAATTTTAAAAATTGAATAAGTTTTTTACTTACTATCCTTAAAAACTCTATCAGATTGTTTCCTTGTTATTTCCATAGCACTTGCGCAAATCTAAAGCAGTTGTTTCCAAATATTACTAACGCTTGAACTAGCTTGAAAATTAAACCAAAATGAATTTTTCAATGGAATGCTTCACAAAAAAAAAAAAAAAATAGCAACTTACGGGCATATGGTAGACCAAAATGGATTTAGGTATCAGATAAAGAAATTCTATTAAAAATATGCCTATTTCAGGGTGAGGTAGTTTTGTGTTATCCTTACGCCATTCTACAGTCATTGCAGTTCAACAATGAAGACAAATGCAAATATAGGGTAAATATTCTAAAAAATGAGAAAGTTTTCATACTATTTTCATAAGAAAAGAAATAAATTGAAAATTAGAATATTAAGATAACGGCTGTTGAAAGGAGAGTGATGCAGTAAAATAAACCTTACAGTGTTAATAGTTGAGTAGTTGCCTGGAAGTTGCTCATAATACATATCTCTGACGAGGCTCTGCTTTTCCCCTTTGACTTCCTCCATCACAGATCACTGCAAGAGAAACACAATTTAATATTTTCAAATTAACAACAGCTGTTAAGGTAATTTTTACCTTTAAAAACTCAAAATTATAATACCATATGAGAGATAATTATGATTTTTAAAAATAAAAATAATATGTCTAATTATCTATATAATATAGTGCAAGAAAACAATTATATTTTACGTCATCCATACTGCCAGAAAAGAAACAACAAAGTCTGCAATTGCAATTTTTCAAGTATTATATAATAAATAATTTCCTTTTAAGAGTTACTATAAAAATATAAATATGTGATAAAAGATTATTTTTTCTCCAATATATATATATATATATATATATATATATATATATATATATATATATATGAGATTTCTGCATCCTTTCACAATAAAAGTTTCATAAGTACATTGATCGTTATCAATTTTCAGTTTATTGGTTAGTACCCTGAACTTCAATTCAAAAGTTACGTGTTCAACTCTCACCTCTGTATGATATTGGTAATCATTCACGAACCATTTTAATGGCAAGACACTGTTCATAGATCTCTCATGTATAAAAAAATGATAAACAAAACTAATGAATACATTGATCTAAAAATATTTTTATAAATGAAGGCTCAAACTTCTTCTTCTATATGGAGAGGTTACCACTATCCAAGTAGCCCTTGCACAGTTGCATATTGTCATCTAAATAGTTTAGCAAGAGTTGTTATCCTTTGTGATACAAAGGCAGCAATTTTATCTGCGAACTCATTTTCTGCTCCTGCTTCATCTAACATCCTTGATATTAAAAAGTTATTGAAGAGTTTGTCTGAGAACTCCATAGAAATTGTCTTGCAATGGATCCCTCGTCATTGTGGTGGATCTGGTAAAGAAATTGCGGGCCATCTTGCAAAGAAGAGAGCTTTTATTCTACAATCATCAAAGAAAGCCGTCCCTCTTACCAGTGCCAGGCGTATCATCAAGAAAAAGATGAATGACCTTGCCCAACATCAATTGGGATCTTTTCATGTGGCCAAGACGTAAAGAAGTTGCAGAGTTTCGTCTGGCCATTGGACATGACTGCCTCTTAAAACATCTACATCGAATCCATGTTGTTCAGTCTACCTTCTGCACACATGGATACTCTGCTGCACATTCTTCGCTGCTTGGCACTAAAGGATTCCTCTTTGAGTGACCGTTACTGGTGTGGTGGGTTCATAGGCTTTTCTCACTACTTTGTTTTAGTTTATTTATTTGTTGTTCTTGTTTCTTCTGCCTTGTGGTGCAGAGGTCTTTTGTAACCTTGGCAATTGGAAATAAAAAGGACTTCTTCTATTGATACGACAGCCCCTGATGAGTCAAGGCCTTCCCAAGAGTTTTTATTCATTCGGATCTATTGTTCCAATTGTTATTCTTTGGATCTACACAACTACATTACATATTATTATAACATGATTATTTACACAATCCGCCCATCTCAATCAGGGCAGATCCTTTTTCTAATTCCCAAAGGTTTATGATTGAAAATGTTAATGATAAGAGGTTCATTGTTATGTGGCCCACGAATTCCCTGCCACTCATTTTAATGTGAATTGGATGATATTTATATCCTTAAATAATTTGTACAGTTTAAAATTATGTCGACGTGTCCAAACTTCATTTTCATTAACAGCACCAAACATTCTCAGATTTTATTGCTCAAAGATTGCTCTAGACGTTCTGTTTGTGATTTAATAAACGTCCCAGTCTCAGATCCATAAATGTGAGCACAGATCTGATACAATTTTATATAATGTTATTTTAGTGTTTCTGCTGTTCAATTTAGATTTGAAGAAGTTGCATGAGCCATGAAGGCATAGATTAGCGTTCAAAGTATTTCTTTTTAATGCCCACATCTTTCTCAGTATTGATATTTGAGCTTAAATATAAGAAATTATTAACCATTTTAGATTTATAATCCTCAATTTCCTTCTTATTTTAAGTCGACTAGAAATCCACATCTTGACCTTAAAATGTCTTACGATATACTTAAGTTATTAGGCATTCCAAAATGTCAATCTACAGCGATTTTGGTTCAGTATAATCTAGTGATAGGAAAACACTCTTCTGAGTCATAATGATGTCCGGTGTCAGTCACTTTTGAACAACGGGAGAGGAATTTTACATGTCTGCATAAATGTCTGATGGGGTGGGCGCTTGGGAGTTTCCCTCCCTTGCGGCTAATGAACATGGTCCACTCGCTATGAAAAGTCTTCCGGTAAGGCAATTTACGTGCCTTGCAGTAGAGTTTGGCCAATAAACTGTCACTACGCAATGTTTAAACTATTCAAAGCAAAGAAGATTCAATTGCCTATCTTTAATTTTGTGTTAAATGCATGTCACGCTGTAACCGTCAAGATAATGGTATATTAAACTGCTTAGAAAACTAAATTTATAGATAAAAATTTGACCTTTATTTTATTTTATTTATTTATTTATTTATTTATTTTTTTTTTTTTTTTTTTTTTGCTATTGCAGCTTAGAACATTTTTTTAAAAGATGTAAAATCTCATGATTAGGGTAAATTTAGTGCAATAATCAGTCAGAAAGACTCTCTTGCAATTCCACGATCCTATTACGAATATATTAGAAAAGCAGAGTTACTTTTTTAAATCGATTCATTTTTGATTATTTTTTAAGAATAAGTTTCGACTTATCGGTCGTACTTTTACACTATTTGTTCGTTCGACAAAGAAGGTTGATATCTGTTTGTTACATAAGTAATATCCTTATCTCATTCTTCGGTACAATTGGTAAGAGGCTTTGTTCTTTTTGCTGCTTGGTTGTGTATTTCATTTCTCACTTAGTTTGGATAGAAAGAAGGAATATTTGTATGATACTAATGCTTCACACTTGATTCAGAAATTCTGTTTCATCATACATTATTTAAAGCCAGTTGCATAACTATTATGTAACTGATTTTGTTCTAGGGAACTTATCATATTTATAGACATCATAAATTTTACATCAAGTGCTTATGTCGTATAATATTTTAAATGTTTAGTTAAGTTTTTATCTGATACAGTTTCTTAAAGAATGACGTTCTAAAAAAATCGGTTAAATATTATATTTTTATTATTATTTTAAAAACTTACAGGAAATGATTTCTTATGAGAAAGGAGTGTTTCGCTTATGGAGGAAATTGACAGTTTCGAAAAATTAATCCTTATTTTTTAGCCATATTTAATACTTGCTCAGCTTTGTTCTCTCTTCCAATTTTCCACCACCTAACGGGACCAGGAAGGCTTGAAAATTCTCTTTAGTTACGAAGATATTAAATTTTGAAATCGGAACTGATTTCTTCTGCATTTCAATGCATTCTTAATTGGAGGCATATTGTGAAAAGCGTAATCTCATTCTCATTATTGAGAATTTCCAAAAATAAATAAAATAGTACATACCCAAATTAAAAAAAATTAACATTGGACATGTAGAATAATAATAATATAATTTAGCAGTTTGAAGTCATAAACTTTTAACTTTTAGAGAAAACAATTTTAAATAAATAACTGAAAAATATAATACATTTTTTTTTCATTTACTTGAGTAAGTTAAAATGATAACCTGTATATTAAGTGCAGCTACTTGATAATTTAGTGAGAATATCCACACTATTCTAACAGCGCACGAGGGTTTGAAAGCGTTCATTTAACTCATTACGTTCCAAGTAAACTGATCGTGTTTTTATTATTATTATAATGCTAGAGTCTATTTACCACCTTTTCAATAGTGCAAGGGGCAAATGAGGGCACATTGTTTAGTGGGGCACCCCATCGTAGACCCCGAAAGTGGGTGGGTGTTGGTCATTAATAAGCATGGACCAAGAAGAAGATTTGGCTTGTCACCCCCAGAGATATCATTTTACATGGAAGACATTGCGGCCAAGACATGTTGAACGTGGCTTACCATGAGTGAACACGACACATTTTTGGTTGGGTCGGGTATCGAACTCACTATCTTCCAAAGATGAGAACGAAATCCGAACCAAACTACCTATAAGCTACCTCATCCTAAGTTTATATTATTTGAAAATTTAATGCACATTTTTGTCTGTATTTTTATATACAATGTATAAAAATATTCGGTAATTCTATAATTATAATACATTAAAAAGATATCAAAGTTTCTGAAATTTTTGTGACTAATGCTTCATGCCCCAAGATTCCAATTGGGGTCATGACTCACAAGATAAAGAAACTATGATCGAGATAAACAAGGATAAGAATGTATTGAAGTTTTTGAATCTGGGTCAGCGCAGGAAACCATTTTTAGCAAAACTGTAATTAGAAATGTATTTGTAATCCGAAATACAAAAAACAAGATGAATTCAGTTGTAGCTACAACATGAACACCGAAATGAGCCATTTACAGCTAAAAGTTTAGTTATGGACTATGAAGGATCTTCTCTGTTTGCGCCAGTGTGACTTCTGAACACTATGAACTATAACGGAAGAGGTCGGATTACACAAATTATTTGAAAACAAACATATACTGACAAAGTTTTGCATCCCGTAAAATTCTTCACTGATAATGGAAGACATTATACAGCGAAACTGGCCAAAAATAAGTAACGCTTGGCTAGGAAATTTTGGAACATTTGGCTTACAATCCCGACATAGCTCTTTCAATACAAGGAATATCCAATACATGGAAGGAAATTCAAAAACATAGAAGAATTCTCTAGAAAAACCAAATAATCATTTTGTAAGGGAAAAATTGAATGAAATTTTATCTTAGCTGAGTAATGAAACAAGGTACTGGATCGAAAATATTTTATTCTTAATGAATAGAAGAAATTAATGATGCAAGATATGCCAAATATAATTGTATCGCTAATGTTCAAAGTCTGAAAATGGAGAACTTTAACATAATAATAAAGATTGTGACAAATCATAAAGCTATCATGAATCAAGTAAGCTTTAGGATTGATTCATTCTACAGCTGATATGCTTGTGCACACCTACCAGTATCTTTTTCTACTGAATGAGAAATGCTTTAAAATAGATGTAACTACAGTTGATATATACAACTAAAACAACAGAATAACCTTATTATTCAAAAAGATTGAAATTCTCAAAATCATCCTTTCGAATGATTTCATTGCACCTTTCCAAACACTCAGAAACCTGTGTATCTCCAACCATCCAAAATATTTAAATATCAAGGTTTATTTAATTCAAATTTAATGTGCAAGAGGTTTCATAAAAAATTAGACTCTTTCTTAAAACAAAGTAAATTGAAGAAAGATAAATTGATTATTGCTCAGTCTACAAGTTCTAGGCCAAGTGTGTACAAATACACTATAATTTAGTGAGTATAATGAAACAACAAATAAGTGAAGTTATGAATTTTTCATTCAAAATATTTAAATATATAGACACTAAAAAAGTCACAACATACAAGAATTAATGAGTCAGGACGACTTCAAATAAATCTCAACAATTCAAATGACTCCTTTTCACACTCAATTGAACAACAAATTTTATTCCATTATCAAAATTTCCAATCTTTCAAATAGTATATGTTTATTTGTAGCAAGCAACTTGGTTTTGAAGGAGAAAATTTTTATCCTTTAATCCCCCAGTAAAAAAAATAAATAAAATAAAATAAAAAAACTTTATCCCAAATGAAAGCTAATTTTTTTTAGCAAAATTAATTATAGCAAAATTTTCTAAAAATATTTTTATAATATATATTAATTCTAACTTCAAGCAATGAAAATTAAATAATTTTGCTGTGTATTCCGACTGAAGCTAAATGCGTTGGTAATTTCTTACTCTCTATATATGCACATAGCTTTATTTGTAAATAAAATAATGAAGGCAATATAACTGAAAAATCTTCTTAAGGAAGGTTTAAGCAAAAGTGTATAATATTCTTTGAAGATTATCTCCAAACTATACGATATCTTCCAAACAGTGATATTTTGATATCAGCGGAAGTGATCTACTCCTCAATCACAAAGGAGACATAAAGCATCAGGTCTCTAAGTAAGGTTCTTTTAATTGAAGACAGGGTAGTGACAAATTTCATATTGAGTAAGAATAATCTACGAAGACTACCATCATAAAAGATTTATTTACTGTAAAAATAATAAGGAGCATTGCCATGCAATACATTTGAGAGATTATACTACAAAAAACATGCACGATAATACAGTAGAAATCGTCAAAAGAAGTTAACATAGACAACTTTTTATTGAGGCATATAATGATGATATCGTCAGAGTCACGCCACAATCACCTTGTTGAGCTCCTGAAGAAAGTTAGATTGGTTTGATACCCAACGAGGAGCTGTTTTCCTCACTTAAAGGCATTTATTCAATATGTACCATTTGATTATTCATCTCAATCGCAAGGGATAATTCCCGGACAACGGTCATCCACCAAATAAAGTTTCATCCTGTTTGATTCCAGAAGAAACATATATTGGTTTGGAATCTAACTGAAAATAATTTTCCTCAAATTAAAGGATTCTCTTCAAGCATATGCCACAACATTTAATGAATTGCAATGAATAATTCGTGAACAATGGTCATCAATGGAAGGAGACGACGTCAGAGTGGTGTTGAAGAATTGATGGCTGACATCTGCGGTGCAAATCCGCAGTCCAACCTGTAATAAAAGATTTGACCATTCTGCAACACATTCTCACCATAGGCCTCAATTACTTTTCATAACTTTATTAGAAGCCGGTGGTGAGAATGTTTTCCAATGCATTCTGGCCACAGATAACATCGATTTTAATCCACGAGGTGTTTGTAAACGATTTAGTATAGTAGAAACGACACCATGCATTTCAATGTCGCCTCTTCTACTGGAAGCGCGGTTTTATGTAGGTCGACAACATTCCGATATCGCAACTGTGATGATCTGAGAAGACTCTTTCTGGTCTTCTTAAAATTTCTATTTCATATTGCTATATAAATAATCTTCCAAGCTTAAAATATACTTGAGTTATTTCTTTTTACATCATGAGAGACATATATATATAGACATGTAATCTCTTTTTATATTATCAATTTACTTCGTAATGTGTCCGTTATTTATTACAAAGATGTATTCTACATGGCAAAATGTTATATGAGTAGATTTTTAATATTCCTAGTATTTTATCAACTATAAGAAAATATTTGAAAAGTATAAATAAAGCTATACTTTTCATTTTGAATTCCATGCTTTTTTTATATTTGTCACATGACATCCAATTCTATTCATTTTTTTAATCCAATGTTTGTTGTAACTAGTAAAGCTAAGCATTTCAATTTTAATCGAAGTTAATAACTCTAAATTTCCACTGTTTCCCTTTTTAAAAATACAATTTAATTTATATGCAATATTTGAATATAAGCAATGCATTTTAAAATTTAATATCAGCAATTATAAACTAGCAAAAAATTTTCTTTTGATTCTAAATCATTTACTTCATTTGAAATACATTAAACTGCACAGTAGAATTAAAGCATTTAAAGTAAGATTCATGCTATAAATTTTAGATTGGGGAAAAAGGAATCTTTTATTTTTGCAGTAGACGGTTATTGTGATTGATACCTCGTAAAGTAAGCAATTTCAGATTTATGCTCGTTGGAAAGGTGACTTTTTGCTGTTTTGTCCATTCAGTAGTGAGTTACAGGATGTTAAAATGGAAATCAAACAAAGAGAAAGTTCTGCACATTTTACAGATTTTGTTTGAGAAAGGCGAAAATGCAAATCAGGAGGCTGAAACTGAGGACGTCGTTAATGATACCGACATCGTAACAACCAATTACGTGAAATTTCGGTCTAGTCAATTAAATTCAAGTATATTTCATATTGAAAATCCATCTCACACAGGAATGTCCATTATTGAAAATGTCCATAAAATCAATGATGATCAGTTTCAACATCGCATGAGAACTAAAGGTCATCCATAAAACAATTTTTAATGTAAAAACTAAGCGAATCAGAGCCATATTAAACGAATTGCATTTTTTTGAAATGCATTTCTTTTCCCCAACCTAATATTTAAAAAATATTCAACAGTTAATAATTTACTAAACAGGGTTGAATTAAAATCGACAGAGAATGCATTAATTAATTATAAAAAAGTTCATCAATCAATCATATGGAGAATATTTTTGGAGAATTATTGCAAAAAATTAATTTGTTATCATAGAGTCCATAAACGAGAATTTATTATAGCTTACACACATTCTTTATATTGCGAAAAAAACAATTATTCTTGAATAATTCTTCCACATGTTCAGAGATAAGCACGTTATATTTTTAAAAATTGCATTAATTTTGCATTAAATGGATGCGATTTTGCCTCATTACATAAATATTCATATTCAAGATTATTTGAAGATATATACGGAGATTAATTTTGCGTTTTAAATTATAAAAATGATAATTTCAGTCTAAATAATTATACAGTATCATATTAGAATGGAAAATAATTGACCTTTATTAAATAACTGAATAAAAAATTCTAAAATTAGAATTTTTTAAATTAGTATTTATTTTATTTTCAGAACTAGAATAAATTAGATTTTAATTTTAATAAAAATCGAGACTTGAAAAAAGAAAAAAATGTTGATATATATTTTACTTAAATTAGAATTTCTTCCTTAAAATTAATGTTAAAATAGCAAAAACTATGTGTAATACAAAGAATTTATATTTCAGACATGAAAATTCTGAGAACGTAATAACACAAAACATCAACAAAGACCACTTCGAAATCAATAGAATTTTATTGAAGCGGCACTTTAAAAATAATTGTGGGACAAATATTGCAGTGAAAATACCGGTGAACTAAGAAACACAATAAAAGTGTTGACAATTTAAAAAATCAAACAACTGTCAAGTATTAAGCAAATTTTAAACATGGTGCACAAATTATTCAACTTAAATCATGATAAATATTCATCATTCATATTTTTTCATAAGATAAACACTCTATTAATGAAGTCTTTGTAAAACAGTTTTTATATTTGATGGTGTTTCATCATTAGCAAAAATGGAATCATATTAATTAGTAATTATTTGAGAAACATATTTTGTACTCTAATCGAATGATAAAAATTTCGTTAAATATAATTACCTGTATTTTTATTTGAAGCAGGCAGGAAAATTTATTTCAGAAATTCTCCACAGAAAACTGCGAAGTATCACTAACTATTATCACCAGATCTTATCATTCATTGTCTTATGCTCATTATATTCAAGGTATCACAAAGAGAAAAGCTTTCCATTCATATTCTAATCTGATAAAGAGGGTTGAAATTTTAACTAGTTTTGCACCGGAGTGTCACTCGTGTCCCAAATACAACACCTTTTGTCACAAAAATTGTTATAAATTTCTCGTGTGCTTTCAAACCTATTTTTGTGTGGTGGGTAGGGACTACACATAAAAGAAAACGCATTAAAATTTTACAAAGCTTCACGAGTAGCTATAAAAATAGTTTTCGTAACACAATTAAAAAGCATCTTTGAATGCGGTAAATAAAGATTATATAATAAACTCGCATGTGCAAAATAACCCAAAAATTTATAAAATAATTATAATACAAAATATTTAATAAAATTAGGAATTACTTTTTAACAAGAAACCAAGACACTTTGAAGAACTTGGAATCTCATCAAACTTTAGAGAATCTGAATTAAAAAATACACATACGAATATTTTTAAAAGTTTTATTTACATATGTACTTATTTTGCACATTTAAAACATATAATCATTATCATTCATAGTCTGATAATAAGCGAAATTATCAATTAGCTCTATTTTCTGAATTTTGTTAAATTTCAAGACTAAAAGATATACAATATGTAATAGCATACATTCAAACAAAAATTTCTCTTAAAGTAAGAGCTATCACCACAAAAACCATATTTAAATAAAATGAATAACGCTAGTTCTAATAAATACAAAACACTATTTTGTCGTTTTTCTCAACTACTTGTTTTATAAAGATTCGGCAAATGAAGCATTCCTCGGTAGCAAAATATACAAGGAGATTTTGAAGTTCTTTTAGAATTAGCATCGATTATAAGAAAATATTTTAATTGAAAGCAAAGTTTTAGTGATAATTTCATTATATATTCCAATTTGATTCATGCACAGCACGAAAACAATTTTGAGTGTACTTTCCATCTTCCCAATTAACTTAGCAAGAATGTAGTTTCAGTGACAGGCAAGGAAGAGCCATTCCAATCCATTGAAATTGGTCTTTCATCAATGGGAACATTTTCATTTACAAGGTCTCAAATATAGATTATTTAAAAACGAATGGGGTATTTATTGTTTGATAATTCTTTTAGTTACGAAGTTACTCAATATTGAAGTCGAGACTGTTTTCCGCATTTCAATACATTTCCGACCAACGATATATTGCGAAAGGGGAAAACGCATTTGCTAAAGAAGTAAATAATATTAAAAATAAATAAATTCACTAATATCCTTAACGTTTAAAAAAAATATAGTGTGGGAATGCAGAAAAAAACGGGATCTGATGCCGTCGGTATTCTTTCTTAACTCCCGGTGATATTACTAAAATAAGAGTTGTAAAAAAAAAGGCAAACAATCACGTTTTTTCTTGAAATGAGAAGTTACAGAGCGAAAGGTTCTACTGCTAATTAACTACGCACAAAAAAAACTTTATTATGAATTCATAACAGTGTTAGTTATGCTTTAAATTAATTATAAACTCAGCAATCAAAATTTCGTAACCTTTTTAAGTCAGCCAAAGACATACCAATGGAATTCCGTACAAAAATTTGCGGGACAGATAGAATAAAGGTTTAATATATAAAAAGACTATCGGAAGTGATTTATAATTTGAATTAAGTCACTTAAAACTCAATCATTCTTCAACTTTTTTGTCAAATTTTCACAAAGAATTAACATTTAACAGTGAGAACTTTAAGAGTAAAAATTAAGAATATTTCAAACCCATGAACGCTTCGATTTTAGAATTATTCTTTTTCACTCAAAATCTGTTTCCATCTTTTATTAAATACGCTTTTATTTTTAAAAGGAAATGCTTTGAGCTTTCGACACAGCACTCCTTGTATATACAACCAATTTTTCTTTTAAGTTTTTCCAACACCATTTATTTTTCATAACAATGTAAAAAAATACATTTAAAATTATTAGATGCAGAATAACATCACAGGATATTGAAAAGTGAGCTCGAATAATATCTGAAAGAAACCATTTCAAGGTTAAACAAAAACTTAACCTAGAAAAAATCATTTTCTAAGTATAAAAAATATTATAATTAGAAAAAGAAATTTTTAAATTTTATTAGAAATTTTTTCAAAATAAAAAAATTTCTTCTACGGTGACGCTGATACCTAAGTATCTTATTTTCCCATTTAATTGCTGCTGTTGAATCATTTAGTCCCTGCATTCTAAATTACAACCCTTTGTACTACATGTTGGTTCTCGTAAAATATTTTGCTACAAAAGAGCTTGAAACTATGACACTAGGAAAGCTGGTAAGTTAGACATTCTCGTCAAGTAAGCTAGAATTGGTCAAATATTCAACTGAGAATAAGATATAACTTCAACGAAATTTTTAAAGCAGTATCGGGAAAGATTTTAAAATTTGAATTCCAAACATTAATAATATCAAAAATCTGAATTGAAAGATGTATTAAATAGTAATTATTCCATTTAACAGTCCGTCCTCTGTAAACCATTTGATCACTTCCTCTCATTTACAGTTGTTTGATCTCGTAAGACATTTGACCACAAAATGATACAAGGGAAGATAAATCAGAGATTCTTAGCAAGAAAACTGGAATTAGTCGGAAAAAAATTAAAAATAACATGCTCAAGAAATTTTTCAAGCAATATCGCTGAAGTTTTTAAAATTGAATAATATATAAAAATACTGAAAACTAATAGAAACTGAATAATATTCTTATATTGAAAAGTGATACAGACATTAAGCCGTACCTGAAAGTAATAACCATATTTCATGACTAAAAATAAATATTTTTCTTAAAATTGGCAATGTACATATATATGCTTAAAACCGATTCTAAATAAAAATAACAAGATAAATGTTTTCAGTCTCAATTTTATTTATTTACTTTAGAAAATTACTAATTTAAAAATTGCAGCTATTTTGGAATTTTCAAAAATTAATTTCACTGTCAATTTAATTATGACTTTATCCAATTCAGTATTTCCGAGCGTCTCATACACAATGCTCTTCTAATGACACTCCAGAGAAAATAAGTAAGACAAGATAAAAAAAGATTATCTAAAAAGACAAGCGACGAACAGCCATGCAATTGTTTCCAAACATCCAGTCCAAATGGCGCGTATAAACCTTGCGTAGAGATGGCACCTCATCACGTTGGAACTACATATAACGCCCAACAAGTATTTCTGAAAAAATCAAAGGAAGACATTTGCAAGCATCCACTCGAGGCGGTAGGAGATATAGTTCGAACAGTGACCCTTACAATTCAACACACATGTTAACGGTGAAATGCTGTTTTTTGGCTTGTGGGTGGTTTGAAGTTCATATTGTTAACACTAGCTCACAAGTGAACTTAATAGAATTGGAAAATTGTGTTGACCACATTTTGGTGAAGAAACCATTTTGTTGTGGGTGACATTTGGTTGCAATAAAGGAAATTTTGAAGAAGATAAAACTGTTCCGGTGGTAAGAGTTGTTCCATAGCATACAACTATTCGAATACGGGTGCTACTGTTATTCATACCTGCTCACTATCAGATGTTGTGGCTGAGAAGGATCCACATTCCATACGTTCTGGTGTATACGAACAAGCATTTGGCGATTTAATAAATATTTAAGATATTTTTCCGATACAACTAAGCAGCAGTGTTTTTATATCTACCAATTAATGGAAATGCTATCTGAAAACTTAGACAGTATATGTGAGTTCTAACAACCAGATTTTTTTTATGTATTTTAGCTATCAATTTAATTATTGCTCAGATTCAAGGATGTGTAGGTATTCTGCATTCTTATTTTCTTAATTACGTTCGGGTGAAACAAAAACGAGACTTTTCTGAGTTTCAAAGAGAATCGAGTCAGAGTAACGGTAACACAATTGGGCAGCTGTCAGGGGATTCAACAGGCATTATGTAGTAGATTCTGAAAACATGTAATGGCAGCATACATCTATGAAAGGAAAAATAAAGAAACAAGTAGACATTCAAAAAGATTGCGAACACTAGAAAGAAGAGCACACCATCATGTGACTAAAAAGCTAAATGAACATCTACAGAAACTGATATCAACTTATACAGTTCAAAGGGAGCATATCCTATATAAAATAATTGGAGCAGAGTTGAGATTGCAAAACCAATTACAACAGCGGTAAATCAAAAATGATGAGAAGTTTTCTAGAGCCATAAAACGTAAAGTGAGGATTAATAGAAACACGCCTTGTTTCAGATGAAACCAATTTCTTCCTAATCTTCACTAAGGGACAGCTTATGTACGAATTCTCACAGAAGCGCACAATTCAGACTGTCTCTTCTGAGAATCTACCTTTCAAGTTAATTTCTCGATTTACCCATATCCAATTCTTCTGACATGATTCCAAGAACATATGGGCATAGACATTCATTGGTTTGCCCAGTCATCTGAATTAAACATATGAACCCCTGTGGACACTTTTAGATGAAAGAATGAGATCCTGTCAATCTCTTCCTGCCTGTTTTTGGAAGTTAGAGCAGATTCTGATTGAAGGAATGATATATCCCTTTTAACACCACATAGAATTTGTAAATATCTACTTTAATGAAGATATAAGCGTTTTAACTGCCAAAAGTAGTCTTATATATTAGGGGGGAAATACTTTCTGTACATCGTTTTCCATTTTAAGCAATTATGTGAATATATATCCTTAATGTTTATTTCTGGTTCTTCACAACTGAAGTAACAAATAATGGTTTTAGGTAAGTCTACATGATGAAACAATATATAGCATTTTCTTTGATCAATTTAAAAGGAAAATTTTATTAGCCACTTGCTGAATGTGTAACATTAATATTTTTTAGTCTTAATATACAAATGAATACAAAAGATGCAGTTGTCTTTAATTTTTATCAATGAGAATCACATTTTCTCTAGAGGAAAGGTAGCTTTTTCAACGTTTTACAGTATTTTTGCTTAGGATATAGTAAAACATATTTTTAAAATATATTCATTGATACCGATTAAAAACCTATTTTGTTTAATATAAAGAATACTTAATATTAAGCTATTAATCAATAAGCTAAGAGTTTTAATATTTCAATGTAAATTTTAATAAACTTAATATTAAGGTACCTGCAAAAATCTGCAGAATTAAATTTTATGAATTCATTTGAAAAATCAGTTAATTTAAAAACAACTGCAGTCATCTTTTATTAAAGTATATTAGTTTATCATAAAAAAATAGATCATTATGAAATTATGACACACATTTTATAATAAGTATAATTTTTATTCATGTAGCAAAAAATTTCTGTACAATTTTTAAAATTCTATAGTCACAATTTTCATTACATAAAGTCAATAATTAATATTTCACAGATGGAGTCATACACATTACAATCAAATTTGCTTTGCAACAATATAAATTAGTTCTTATGACAAACATAATGGCAGAAAATGCTGAAAAGAAAAAAACATTAATATAAATTAGAATTATGTAATTTTATTACATTCTTACACATATTAGAAACATGTGAAATTCATTGAAAAGACTGCTTACCTATATGGCCACTTATCAACAATTTATTTTGTCTATTATGAAAATCTAATCAGTTTTAAAACTCTATTGAATTTAAATAAAATTAGATTTACATTGATACTATTTTAGTACATTTTAATGCAACTAAAATGCCTATAACGGGAATTTGAAAATGATGATTAGATTCCCATTATAGCCAATATTTGACGAGAAGCTCCTGTAGGATTTCTGTGGCCTTCAATAAAAGGATCTTGGTAAATCAAAATTTTATTTTGTTAGTTTGCAAACTTTCTTTTTATGCTTATGGCTTTATGAAAAATAGATTTAAGTAAAGAAATAAAAGCTTGTATTTTGGAGTATAAAATCGTTAAATTAGATGATGTTCCTATAAAAATAACATTGCAATTTTATTTTGCAATACAAGACCTTAAATTATGTTCCTTCTTGAAATTTTGCAAAAATATAGGCAGAAATTTAATTTCTATTTTCAATTAATTACATTTTGCTGTATATTGAAAAAACAATCCTTTACTCTTAAAGCACATATAAATAGAGAAAAATCTAAAGAAATCATTAGTTAAGCATCAATAATATAGCCTATTTTAATTTTAGATAATATAAATCAATAATTTTCTACAAAATTTAACTGAAATCTTTCACTTTAAACTTTTATACTTTTTTTTGAAAATTATTGAATTTTCCACAAAACTTTACCTGAAAATTATAGAATTTAATAAAGCAAAATATTACAATTTTGAAACATTTCAAAATAATAATTTTACTACTACTATTTACTACAAGTTGTAATGTAAAAGCTTTAAAACTAAAATATGTGTATAAGAGATTTAATAAAATGTTGCAGTAGCGTCCACACAGTACTAAAGGGAAGAATCAAGAAGACTAAATATAAGATTGTCACTCTTCATTTACATAAAAAATTTTGTGGACACATACAAGTTTTTGGAAAGAAAATATCTACCAACAATGTTTTCAAAAAATTTTTTGTTTTCTGTTTTAAATAAATATTCAAAACATGCTCAACGAAAAAATGTTCTATTTCCATAAGAAATGTTGTCTTAAAACATAAAAGGATAGTAATTTTCGAAAAGAAAAAAAAAAAAAAAGGTTGCACTAGCATAAATGCAGTTATAATATAGAATCTTGAAAAATATTAAGAAGTAAGAATTTAAAAAAAAAAAAAAAATTTTATAAGCAGTAGCAAAATTTAAGAAAATGTAATCAAATTTTAAATATAAGTACATATTTTCAATGTATTATCATAAAATATTCTTTTCAAATATAAATAGAAATCTTAAATTATATTTATTAATCATATGTAATTGTTCCAGGTTTCAGAAGCTAAGTTTGTGAATTTTTAAACTCTTTTTAAGTTAAGAAAAAAAAAATTATTTAAATTTCCAGATTTTTACTTCTATTAATAAGAAATTGTTTTATTGCTTATGTTAGAAATAAAAGTTCAAGATTTCACACCTGTTTTGAAATAAGATGTATATAAAAATAATACTGATCTCTTAATGATAAAAACTGTTTATTCAAGATTACGAAACAATTTTCCCCAGCAGGTTTTAAAAAGGAAAGAAAGTCTCAGTGGGTGTTTATTTCAATTAGAACTATCATCTAATCAATTATTATTTAATAGTTTTTAACATTAAATACTAAAATTAAATGCAATCATAATTACTTTCCAACTAAAAAATGATTTTCCTTACTTTAAAAATAATAATAACGTTTTAAGCAACAGTCTGATAAATTCCAAACTTAATACTAATTTCATATACTAATCTAATTATTTAAACTGGCTTCAGTCAGATTCGAATATTTGCTAAAAATGAGCTTGTTCGAAAACAGATCATTCCCTTATACCTAATATTATTTAAATACTTAATTTCAAAAGATACAACATAAACTAACTCTCACTTGATATTACCTATATTATTTACAAGGAAATAAAAATTAAGACACAGTGGTGGTATACTAACAATTACATTAAAGGCTAGTTTGAAATGCAAATGATTTCATATTTAAATGACTAAACTAATCATATTTAATACTTTTGAAAATGATTAACATTTATGTAATATAATCTAGAAATATTATTAGTTTTACCATTTGATCACCTTCACTTAAAATTGAAGCAACAGGATCTTTCAGGTTTCTAGTGAGCTGTATGTTAGTTGACTGTGAAGAAAATATGCTGCATTCTTGATCACATAGATAATCATATGTTTTTTGTAAGGTTGGTATCTTTTGGATGTCTATAGAACACAGACATAGAGTACAAATATTAAAAACTTTAATTATATATATATATATATATATATATATATATATATATATATATATATATAATGCTTAGTTAAACATTATATTTGTGTATATGTATATATATCCCCATGTAATATATACATTTATATGTATATATACATTTATATATAACCTAAACTTACAGTTATATTGCATGAAAAATAAGAGATAATTTTAAAGATTTATCTACTGAGTTTAATGTTCAATTTACTTAATCATTTCAAAAATTAAAACTGAAAAAAAAATTATACTTGAAAAATTCTAAAATGTAGTAATCTTTAGATATGTAAAAATTAAATTAAGCTTAGTCTCGGCTGTTTTAATCTTTAAAAACTGTTAAATCTTTTAAAACTGTTTTAATTTAAAATTGATTTGTAAAATGCATTGGAATAGAAAGTTAAAAATAAAGTAAAAATATTTTAAAGAAATGTAAGAATAGAATTAGAGATTTTAAGTGACATTTAAGACATCATTTTAACACAAATGACAAGATGAAAATGTAGTAATTAAATTAGCACTAAAGGTACCATAGGTTACTGAAATGCCAATAAGCAATAACAAAATTCAACAGCAAACAGAGATACTAAAGAAAGTAGTAAAAATAAAAGAAATTGATTACTTGTTTTCTGAAGATATGACTATAAAAATAACATGTTGAGATCCCTATTCCTTTCCAGTTTATAGTGAACCATTTCAATGAGAATTTAATATCGAGTTCATTTATTCTCATTCAAGCATTTTGAATTCATGACTGGCATAACTAGTTATAATTGTGATAATTTACAGTTTACCATGAATGTATAAAAAATGCATTTGATAAATTTATTCCAACATTAAAACTGAGTCATATGTCATTGAAACAATGAATAATTTAAAAAGTGAAATTTTCTCTTTTCTTTAATACATATCAAAAATGTGATAAAAATATCATGTATCACATGCATTAATGTAGAAATTATTTTTCAAATATAATCTAATTACAAATATTATTTTATATTATTACTCAAATAATTTCCGCCAAACTGATTTTTGTAAAATAAAACAATTTTTTTTTTTTAAATTTCCATTAATTTTTTTTTTAACTAAACACATGGAGGTGAACTGCTTCATACATTCAGTCTTTGAATATTTAATAATTACAGCAAATATTGGTGCTCTTCAATTTTTCATGTGAGGGTGATGTCACCAAATGAAACAAAATATCATAAATTTCAGCTTTTGCCATTATTTTTAACTTTTTACATTTGACAAAAATTTCAAATGATGAAAAATAGTAATGGCTTTAAAATAATTTCTTTCACCTATTACTAATTTACTATTCCTTTACCTATTTTTCTTGAATTGTCGCCAAAAATGTTAATATGGTCAAATTTGCATTGGTGAAATGGAATATTACTCAAATATTCTATCTCAATAATGAATGAACAAATATCAAATAATGTTACTTTTTTATTATTATTATTATAAGTCATCATTATTTTGAGACAATGAGAATCTATATCAGTTTTTACAAACAAAAAATATTTCACCACACATAAAAACTAACACTGCATGTGATTATTTTAAATAATATTGCATGTTTGAATTGAAATTCATTTCAAAATTTTAAATGGGCAATGAAATAAACTGGCCAAAATTAGTGGCCCATAAAATGTAAGAACTTTCAAATTATACTTTTACGCAAAAGAAAATTAATGTGAGTATAATGTGTATATTATTTTCCTAATATTTAAATATAAGGTAAGTAATTTAGAAAATATAAAAATATCAAACTACAAGACAAGTCAAATAATGCGTGATTTATAAAACACAACTAAAAATTTAACTATTTTATAGTTGAATGTATCCCTCTTAAATATTATGGAATGAGAGACATAAAGAAGCATTAGCTTAAAAAATTAAAATTTATTTACATATTTGGGACTCTCTCCTTTCTGTCGAAAGTTCAGATTCATCTTTGAATTGTAATCTTTGACACACTGGACTTGGATTACTTCTTTCCTTCTCAGCCAAGCTTTTGAGAGCATATGGTGTATATATAGGAACATATGCACAAATATCTGTGGATTTTCCAGTTAAAAGTAATGGAGTCCCATCACTTGCAGATTTAGAATTTGAGTAAAATGAAATTGGATGAGGCGTATAAATATTTTTTCCAAAAATTGAATAGTACTCTTTGGCTTGATTTAAACGTTCGGAAATGGAGGTTATTACTGCGTTTTCCATCGTCTGCATAAGGCAAGTTGTAGGTATGTGCACACTATCTTTAAAAGAAGAATTGAATGTTTCTAGATCTATTTTAGAAGTAGAATGTAGATTTTTAATAGAATGGGAAACATCAGAAATAACAATATTTTCATTCTCACTGTGCTTACTTGAAATTTGCAACTTTTTAAAATGTACATCTAAGGGTGAGGAATCTAATGAGTCTTTATTATTTGTACAAAACTGCAGATTTTGTACATTGTGTACATACAGACAGTGTGAAGTTTTTAAATCAAACTCAGGTGTAGTTATTTTAGTCTCCGATTCTTGTTCATAACCACATTCCTTTTTCACCGGAAGTAAACTTGCATTTATTCTGCAAGAATTCAGATGCAGCTCTGGAGTAGTAACTTGAGGCAGATTCTCACAAATTTCTTTAATGTCTTTAGGTTTTGAATCTTTACTCATATTTGAATTGAATTCAGGTGTAGAATTTTTGCTAGAATTTTCTAATATGGTTGTTAGTTCATCCTAAATTAAATTAGAAAAAGAATTAAACCTAAATAACAAGACAATTAAAGAAAATTACATAATATTTAAACGAAATTTGCATATAATGGAAAGATAACATAAAAGCCACTTTTACAATTTCTAACTAAATTTTGGTTGTTTATAATACTACAAAAATATATTAATTTTCAAAATTATTAGAAGTGAAAAATTATAGAATTTAAATAAATCTTGAATTTTCTTCCTCTCTCTCTCATACAATCAAACAAAAAAGCACAAATATATATATGAGAAATATATCTTAAGCAAACAATCTGAAAAGAGATAAATACCTTATAGTGACAGCAGTAAATTGGTACTCGCTAAGTGTAATAAATGTGATTAATTTGAAGCTGATTATCACAGCAAACAAATTATTATTATCTAATAAATAATATAACTAAAATCCAGTTAATTAATTTTTAATATGTAAACTATAAGGGACTAAAATGTTTGCATAAGCACATGATACAGATATTTAATACTGGAAATAAAAAGAGCTTAAAATGGTAAAAAAAAGATTAAAGCTTTAGTCTTCAATGGTAAATTTAGTGAATGAATATAAAGTAAAAATGCTACTTTTTGTTCATCCACTAAATGAAATAAAAATGTTACTGCAACTTTAAAAAATTACAGTTCAAAATTTATAAATTGTTTGACATAATTACAGAATTTAATTACAGAATTTATGTACTTGAATGAAAATTTAATAAACACATAAAACAATTATTTGAATTTCAATCTAGTTTCCAAAATATATAATGGGCTTTTTCAGAAATTTATCAGTATCCCATAAACATTTTAAGTTTAAAAATATGAACAGATAAATTTAAATTAATTTTTTAATTACATACATAATAAAATATAAATGCAATTACCCTTTAAATATAAATTTAGAATTGGTTGTTGAAATAACAAATAGCGATCTTCTTCAAATAATTCTCAAAATATTAGAAAATAGCAATAAAAAAAATTGTTTTTATAAATAATTTATAAAATTTCATAAAAATAATTTCATGTAGCCTTATTCATCATAAGCATCAATCCAACATGGTATTATATAATTTAAAAAAAACTTAATATAAATTAGGTGAGTTTTTTCAATAAATGTTGAAAGCACACTGATAAAACTTTATACAATCAATATATGCCATACAAATAATAATTATGTATGCAATATAATCATTGAATATAATAAATATGTTAAATAAATATATATAACAACCAAAAATCACAAGAAAATTTAGAAATAAGGAAAAAAAAAAAAAACCTACTTTTAATTTATTATTTGAAGTTGCCTTAGAAATTTCTATAATTGTAGGACCTAAAAAAATTAAATAATGCAAAACACATTTTAAATACATAAAATATATAAGAACTTGAAAGTTTATATGTATATATATATATA
>JAPDSC010023306.1:42104-56325 GCA_026290005.1 Latrodectus geometricus
TAACATATTCTTGCAATCATTGAAAATGTTTTAACTCTTCTGGAAATTAATATTTATCTTTAATGTAAAATTAAAGCTTTTAAATATTTACATAAATTATAGTTCACTATTTTAATCAAGTCAATTTCAAAAGCAAATGTTTAAAATACATGGAAAAAAATCTATTTAGTATAAATTAATTATAATATTTGCAAAATATTTACAGCAAAAATAATTACTTTTATGTGTTTAACAAACTACATTTTAAAAGTTTATAATTTATATCAATATCAAAACATTATGAATGTTTAAATGAAAAATTGGGAATAATCTTTCTCATTGAAGCAAGTATAAAAGTTTTGCATATGTATTCTCTATCATTTGATAAAAATAAATTTTAACTTTATGTTTAAATCCTTATGAAGTATTTGATACTTAAAATTGAGATGCTTTCCTATTACTTAAAAATTTGTTGTTTATATTCAAAATATTTTTAATTAAATTACTTATGGAAGTAGTTTCCTTTATAAAAACAATGCAATTCATGTTATAATTCTGATTTGTATTAAATGAACATATGGTTCTTGAAATACATAATTAATAATCACAAATCTGGAAAATTATTAAAAGATTTTCAAATTAAAACAAAACCAACTCTTCCTTAACACATTTTGAAATCTTATTCCTTTTAAAAAGGAATTTAATGATTAATTAAAATATTTTACAATGTCATTAAGAATTTTAGTTTTTACATGAAAATATTTATATTACATATATATCAAGAGATATATACCAAGGAATTTTACGGGTAAAACTTACTAGATTTTGGAATATCAAAAGTAACTTTTTTCTTGCCTTTTACTTTTTCCTTTGTTGTTAAATTATTAAGTTCTCTCAGTACCCTCTTATGTGGATTCAAACATTCAAGCTGATAACAAGTGGCTGGCTTTATACACTGAAAAGAAAGTGTATAAGCAAGAATATACTAAAAGAGAAAATAAGTCAAAGTAACAAGAATTTCCATTGCTAAAAAAAGTTTGGTTTGCTATTCAGCAGTAATTTCTAGCATTACAGAATTATCTTAAACAGTATAATTTACATTGTATTCCCAATTCCTACAAACACCCCAAAGTGACACAGATCTGGATTTACAAGTGCCTGAAATGAAGGTTGGATCACTGACATTCTGTTAACTGCCACAATCGAGAAAAACTAATTCATAAAAGTATTAAATAACAAAAAAGTAGAGTCTTACTAGTCAATGACAATAATTCTATTAAGAAAAAAATTCAGTATCAATAAAAACACAAATGAAGAAATTCAAAAATTTACTTTGTCACTCTAAATGTTACGAATTGCACATGAAGGTTAATTTATTGAAATCCAAAGTTTAAAGTGAGCTCTGAATTCCTTTGAACTGTAATAGATTTAAAATAATTGCATAAAATGACATCAATTTATTATATTCAAATTTATGATATTTGGTGTGAGTTGAACTCATGAGCAAAGTGTTACAGCAGTATTCATTATACAGCTACAAATACTTGATCATGAAACACAAGAAACTGATAATTCAATGGCTAGACAAAAAATTAGTATTAACAATTTAAGTAACTTAAGTTTTCTTATATATAACATGTGATTATACACTCAATATATTTTTAAAATGAAAAACGAATTTTGACAATGAATACTATGAGATCTTCTCATAGTATTCATTGTCAAAATTCGTTTTTCATGACAATGAATGCTATGAGATCAATAATACATTTTCATTTTAGTTAACTTAAATAAGTAATAAATTACATTAATGCAATGTAACAAAACTTTGTTTTATCATTGATATAAATTAAAAAATATTTGGAAAAAAGTGTTATCTTGTAAATGCACTTATCACACTGACTGATAAAAAAATATAACAATAATTTCTTACTGTACATGATATCTTAACAAGAATTTATTAAGCGAAAAATATTTACAAATAATAATAAAAAACAGCTGATTCTTCATACATTGAGACCAAAGACGGCTCATGATCATTTTCATTGATGGATACAAAGTGAAAAGGAGCTAATGAATTAAATTTTATTTTATTCTATCATGGCTTCCTTTTAATTTATATATATAACAAAGTACAATAAATTTATAATATGAAAAAGATTTTTTTAAATATAATAAACTCTATAGTAAAGCATTCTATATATTTCTTTACAATCTTAAGGTGCTTTTCATAACTAATAAACATCATTTCCTTAGAACATATAAATGTTGCAAGGAAAAAATTCAGAAATTTTTCAACCATTTATTCAGATACACGAGCATACAACATGCGCAAATGAAATATTCCTCATCCCCATTCAACAGTGGCTTAAATTAAACCCAAAAATTTATCTGTCAATGAAAACCGTCAGATAGCAATCTTACCAGTAAGTCAGAGAACTCAAATTAAAAGAATATAAAATTATAGGTACAATGTGAATAAAATAATAACATGGAAATGTTTGTCTTTATATCTACAGAACAATTTACAAAAAATTTTATATGCCAAAGTGTTTAAATCGTTCTTTAAAGCATCAGTCTAAAATCAGTAATATATATAATTTTTGTTTATTTTGATGACAGAAATGAAAAGAGTTTAGAAAACTACACAGTATTAATTCACTAGCTTGTATACAAAAATAGTTTCATTATTAAGTGTGTGTTAATTATATCAATATTGATTTGTTCTGAAAATTTTTAATTCATTTGTAATAATATGAAACTCCTCCAAACTATGGAAACTAGATCTTGAAAGTATCATAAAATTACAGAAAAATAGAATCTCACTGGTTAACTTCTGTTCTTGTTCAAAATTCAGATCCCTGACTTAGTATTCAGGATTTTTCTTTGGAATATAAATATTATGCTTTGCTTTGTGCATAACAACATTCAAGCATCATTTTGAGTTTCTTCTATGGCAACACATGAATACCATCCTTTCCAGGAGGATAAGATGACTCATATGAGGAGTGATCCTTGAGCTGCCCATATCATGATATCAAAGCACTTTTGACAAATAATAGTACTCTAATTCTTTTTCACAATTAGCATCTTTTATGTATTTTCATTAAATTAATATGTATTACTTATTATTCAGAGTTTAATTTTGTTTAAACAATATTTGTGACCAAAAAGATTAGAGCATATTTGAAGAAATCAATGTCTTGTAATCTTATTATTTAAATTAACTATTTCCATATGGATTGCAGATTAAAAGCAATTACTTTCATTTTACATCTATTTTTTCATTTAGTCAATGAAAACAGCTGTTGAATATTTGTATTGAATATATATTTAGATTTTTTTATGGAAATTATTCACTACAGTTGATGAAGTAACAAATTTTCTCTTTCTATAACCATAAATAAATTATGAAAGTTTGTTTTGATTGCAAGTTTCAAAGGATATGGCCTTCAAGGGTTTACATAAGTCAAAAATAGTTTATATAAGTGATGGCTGCCATACATGTCATAGAGAAACAGAAAGTTACTATCCAAATTAATGGTTATGACTTAATGAAATAGAAATACATTAGTAGTCTTTTTCAATTTACATTGACCAAGATCAAATCTGGGATCTTTCACTCCAAATAACTTAGTCTTTAAAATTAGATTAAAGTAAATTCCAAATAATGAAAGTTAAATGTATCCAAATATCACATACATACAAATTTTGATATAATAAATTTATGATTTACAATGCAAATAAATAAAAAAATTATAAATATCAGAATGATTTGATAGCATTTATTATAATTTAATCAGCTTTACATTAAAACTATAAACTGAAAAAAAAAAAAGAATTTTATGACTATCTATAATAAATTCTTATTCTTTTACATAAGTAAATTAAAAAACAATGAATTTATTTTTATTAAGTTTTCTATAAGGTTTTTCTTATTTTTATAACTAGGAAAGCTTTGTGAAATGTATTCAATACCAAATTTTTTTTAGATTCTAATCTTGAATAAGGAAAATTTTGATCAAATCAAGACACTAATTTAATTCAAAATAATATAGAAATAAATTGAAAATCTCTTTTAGCACATATTTTACTTTTAGATATGCAAAATATAGTTATAAAAGTACAAAAAATCATTATGAAAGAAACTTCAATAATTCTAATTGAATAGCTGGATGGTAGTTAGTACTAAGTTTATATTCTTTCATTTTACTGATATTAGCTAGACACTTAAATGACTTTATACGATTAATACAATTATTCTCTTCATTTCATTATTTGTTATCATGTTTGTTTAATAAAATGTTTAAGAGTTAGTAAATCATGTAACATTGAAAACAAATTGAAATGATTTATGGCAAGTGAAAAATAATTTGAATCAGAACTGGAATTTATTTTCAAAAAAATTTAGATATGTTATAAATATAAATATCATATTAGGTATATTTCAAAATTTAAAAATAGACATAACTATCTTCAAATTCAATATTAAATCTTAGATAAAAAAAAATGGTATCAATATACCTTATTTGAAATTGGAAGTCCACAATCTTTTCTCATTTCAGAAAGTCGTCTTACTAGTAAAAAACAAAAACAAATAAGATTTTGATACAATAATTATTATATAATAAAGAGTGTTCAATAGTCTTGGAAAAATATCAACAATGGACACAGTAGATATAGGTTCTGTATATTATTAGTAAATATGGCAGCACAAAACTTTCATAAAGTTACACTAATTAATCTTATTTTTGTAAAAACAAAAAATGTTTTGTTACACATCCATTACATAAAAAATTAATTATACAACATTTTGATACAAAAAATATACTTAAAATAAATGTTAGCTTAGTATGCACTATTAGAACTCTGCATCTTTTGTTCTCCTCCTACAATTTACTGGTGATTTAGACATTTTCATTGAGAGTTAAAATACAAAACATTAAACTTTTTATGATGCTTAATTGTGTAGTTGGTATCAATAAAAAATTTCATATAGAAATAACAACATTATATATTGTGAATGCATAAAAAATACATTGTATGGTAATATTAAATTGCAGAGTGAAGCCTGAAACACTCATCCAGGAATATCTTAAAAGAAAACACATATTTTGTTTCAATACCTGCAAAGGAATGGATGCTACATTTGTTAACTCTTGATTAAAAGCCTATTAAGACTTTCAACATAAATTTTTATGCTGGGAACAAAATATATTTTATATTAACCAGAAATAAAAGAGTAATCAAAATAGGTTTCAATTACAATCCATAACAAGAGCACTTTCTAAATGAGAAAAATTATTATATAGCCATGACATAATATTCATTTTTTTCCTATAAAAAAGTGAGGGCATTTTTATCTTTGTTATTGTAGTTAAAGTGTCTTCTTTAACCATATTTGAATTTTAATTTCGAAACTGCTTTAGATATTTTATTTTTGTTTCTACAATTGATATTAAAATATTAATAATAACAATTTAAAAAAAAAAAGATATCGAGAAGTAACTATCTCAATATTTGTAACTAGTGTTGAATGTTATAACAAGAATTGAGGAGGGGTAATATTCCCTATACCTGGATCAGACAAAGCCTTGGCAGCTTCACTTCTGAGTTTGATAATATAAAACATTTGTATTACGTCAAAGAATATTGGAAAAATATCATAAGAAAATATGCTGAAAATGCAGTCTACTTTCATTAATATGAATAGCAAAAGTTAAAAGAAAATTCCCTACTAAGGAGAGTACATTATTTGCAATGTTATATTAAAACTTTCATAAATTAGAATGCATAGTTGCCCTTACTGGAGATATCTATCTCTGTCAGAAGGTTCATACATGCACTGCAAGAAAATGAAGATATAGAACGCACAGTGCATATTTGAATTTTAAGATGAAGCATTTCTTAATAATCAATGGAAGGCAGTCTGTCTATTATATTAAATTTGAACTTAGTCCAGGAACTTCATTTTTCCTTTTTTTAGTATTTTATTTATCAACAGGGGAGATTGGAAATAGTAATGTAAAAGAGCTTTTACATCACATAAAAGCTTTGAAATCAAATTATAATGGGAGAAAACATTATTTACCAGAAGATGAATATAGATTAATAAAGCAATTATTTATATACATGAAAATGAGTATAAATACCAGTTTTTCTCTCATTATTTGATATATGGTACATATCAAACAATACATTAATACTGAAACTACTTGTTCGAAAGAGAAATTTTTATTGATACAACAAAATATTTTTTTTAAATATTAATATTTTTATCGTTTTCTATTATTTAATGACAGCCCTTGAATTTTAAAATTTCACATACCTGTATCAGCAGATACTATAAATTTTCTTGGAGTGTTAGTAGTCCAACGTCTGAACTTTGGATTGAAACTTCCCTAATACCATAGTAAATAAGATTAATATTTTAACGATCACACATGCATAAACAGAATACAATTTTATTATAGTCAAGAAATAATATTGAATTTCTTATGAAAGAAATTGTTCATGTTTACCATAATATGCAGCATTTTATCACAAATTAAAATAAGAGTATCATTAATAATATTGCTTTTCCCTCGAATGAAATGAGAATAGGCACATGAATTCCCACACAACCATTGATATCTGTTAGATATCCAAAACACGTCTAATTCAGATCCAGATATCTCTTAGATTTAAAACACATCAACTGGATGTCTACAATTTGGATATCCATGATCTAGATATCCATAAGATATCGTAGAGGTAACCTTGTTTAGATATTACCATGGAGATATACCAGGGATATCTCATAGATATCCACAATTTTACCAATGTGGATATCTCAAAATCACTTCACATGGATATCCACTAGATATTTAAAGTTAGATATTTCTGGATATACTTGTTATAGATGTTGTTTAGATATCCAAGCTTGGATATCTCCTATACATCTAAAGAAAGATATAATGTAAACACAAGCGAAAACAATGAATTTTTATACGAAATTTCCATTGTATTTAAATGTGTAATATTTTTAATAGGGCTATTTTTGTAACATAAAAAAAACATTTAAGACGTTATGTAGCTTAACTCCTGAAGTGAAGTGAAGTTAAAATTGGCAATTGATTTAAATTGTAAACTCACACATTCACAGTTCTCTACCTCGTGTATTTTGACTTGTGTATTTCGATTATTTTGAAGTGAGATTTCTTATTTCAGAAATTATTTTTTTCAATTGAAGTAAGTTTACAATTGAAAATTATTCTAAATGAATTATAAACAGATTATAATTTATTTTTTTATTTAATATGGAAATTATGTGTATTCAATGTGGAATATAGGTGACTTTCGTTTTGTTTTTCTTTAGTATTGTTGTATAATTTATGCCGTGATAATGCCGAAATCAAAGTCACGTTTGCATTCAAAAGTTTACAAAAACATAAATGATTCTGTTAAGAATTTACTTTGCTCAGTGAGTAGTAAAGCTCTTCCATCGTGCTCAAGTTTTCAATGCTCTTCCGATGTGAATTCTGATGACAGCAGTTTCGAAGGATCTAATGAATTCTTAGTATCCGAATCATCTGATGAGGAGTCTTTATTACCTGAAAGTTTAGTAAAATCCAAATTCCAAAATGGTTCTGATTTACGAAAAGACCTTGCAAATTGGTCCGTGATAAACAATATATCACTCTGCAATAAATGAACTGCTTAAATTGTTAAAGAACTATCCTTTTGGTTTTAATTTACCTTGTGATGCCGCACTTTACTTAAAACACCAAGACAACTAAAATTCAAAACTTTATCCACTGGGTTATACCACCACTTTGGTATTGAAGAGGGGATTAGAAGCATTTTTGACCAATGTTCCATTCCAGGTGATGAAATACAATTATTAGTTAATGTTGATGGTCTTCCTATATCAAAAAGTTCAGGAAGTCAGTCTTGGCCAATTCTAGGATCCTTAAGTTATTCGCTATATATTAATCAAAGCTATTTTAAATTATTTTATAGTTACTTTTAATGCAAATAAGCTAAATATGTGTATTGTTAGTAAAATAGAAATTATGCCCAGCAATTTTGCCATTGTTAATTTCACCGAAACCAATGAAATTGAAGTTGTGCCATTGACATGGATGAGAGAAAATGGATGTCTTTGGCCTCCACTTAAAGGTAGCAGTGCACAAAAATTGGTCAAGAAGTTGCATAAGCCATGTGATGAATGGATTTGCCATGAAGCTAGAATCCTTGGTAAATATGGTAAGTAAATATTCTTTCATCAAAAAACAATTTTTAATTCTTAAAACTGCTTTGGTTTTATCTTGTATTTTTTAATTATTTCACTATATTTCACTATGTTTTATGTTATTATATAATTATTTCACTATGTTTTCAATAAAAAAGTATTGAAAACATTTTTTTTATTAATCTTAGGGGTATTTAATGACTATTAACTGAACTCTTTGAACTTAAAACTTTTTGTTCTTCTTTTGCAATATTTCTCCCCTAGGTTTAAATATTTAAGTTATTCATATAATTTTTTTAAAATAAAAATTTGAGTATGCTTGTATTTATCATTACACAATTTGTTTTATCATACTTTCTATGTTAAAAAAAATAGTTAATGATATTTTGATACTTAATATTTCATTTTTACATGTTAATATTTGCATCAAAATGAAGCAGAAGTAATAAATTTTTTTCCACAAAAAAATTTTTTCACCAAAAAAAATTAATGATAAAGGATTATATGAAAATTTTTATTACTTTAAAAATAATTGTACATTTTTCAAATGATATTTAAACATTAATAATACTTTAAATGATAAAATTAATAAATCTGCTCTACATGTAAAATTATAGAAATATTTTGACTGTAAAGCAGAACTAATAAACTTCAAATCAGTTTAATCAGGTCAGGGAAATATAAATTTAAAGTAAAACATTATTTGTTGGTTTGCTTTTATTTCTTATAAGGGGATATGTACAAGAAAACAAACTAAAAAAATGCATTTTTCAATTAATATATTTTAAAAATATTTACCCTTGAGCTTTTAATGATGATTAAATTTTTGTTTTCTTTAGACTAGTATTTTATTTTTATATTTAAATTATGCAAGGAAATATCTTTGCTCAGTGCCACACCTACCAAGATAAAAATTTATTGCTATGTTTGATATTTTTGATCGAAACAACTTCAAGAAAATGGTTTGAAATTTATTTTGAAGTTTTCTTAGTTAGACAATACCTTGAAACTATGTTCTGCCTGGTTTATACATATAGAACTATGATGTCAGTAAATTAAAATCGTATAAAAAATGAAATCAAGATATTAAGCAAAACTTAGTTAAGAGGTGAGAATAAAAATTAGAAATTGAAAGTGTAGAATGGAAAATGTTCTGGCAGACAACAGAAGAATCTCACTTATGGAGCTGGAACGCATTAATAATTTCATGTTCAATTATTTTTTTAATCAAATAAGAAACAATTTTGAAAAAACTACTTAATTAAGCATGTTAAAACTTTGCATACATAGAAATTTCATACTCTTTTTAATTTACATATTTCATCCACACACACAAAGATTTTTCCTACAGAATATTTTCTTATTATAACTTAATATTTTTGAAATTTTTAATGATTTAAATAAAAGACACATTGACATAATTATTTTTTAAAAAATAAATGATAAATAAAATGATTACTATAGTTAAATTATGTAGAAAAGGATTAATTATGAAAAAATATTCAGACAATATAGTTCAATAGTCTTTTTACACGCCCCCTAAGTAGTAACAAATTGAACATGGATAGGGGGATTCAGCAGCAACAACGAACCCCCTTAAGCTATTTTTTAATGCTATTTTGAAGAACTCCATAAAAATATCAGTTTTCAAATATTAAAAAAATATATATATAATCCTAATGATTCTCACTATTCTAAATCTAAACATGGAACTTTTTTTTTCCAACGGCAGGCACTTGAGTGATCAACCCCTTTGCCACAACAAGGCTGGAATCTGCTCCTCATTTATCGTTACCTGGTGGGCACCCGTGAATCAAGTCATGGAGATGAATAGCATTACCCACATAACACCACCACAAACCCATTTACAGGGCAGGCCACATTCATCCATCATTTTAGGAAAGACAAGAAACACAGAGAAAGAGAAAGTACGTCCATGCCTGAGCTGGGATTCAAACCCAGGTCCTTCCCATCCGTAGTAAAAAAAATCACATGGAACTGGTTTTAATAGTATTTTTATTCTAGTTCAATTATAGCTCATTCCTAAAAACTGTGTGCACAAAAAGAAACCTATAACTCTACAGCAAAAATAAATTTACTAAACAATTTCAGATTTTGAGAAATATTTACATTTTTACAGGGTATGCATAAAACTTATTTCACCACATTTTTGTAAAAAAAAAAATATATTTAATGTCAGTTTTATATATTATGCAGATTAAAAATCATATTAATATTTAAAATGCTATTTTATCCAGTGAAAACGTTTTGAGTATTACTCTAAACTTTGATGAAGCTTTTGAAAATACCCAATTTGAAAATGAATACCATTATGATCCATCTTTATTAGAAAAAAATGTTTGTAGCCTTGTTTAAGAAAAAGGAAAATGAAAGATTAATTCTATCAATAAGGTTAGATTTAAGTATATTTTATAAAATAAGTAAAAGTTAACTCTATGATTAAAACATGTTTTTAAGAATGCATAATTGTAACAAATATTATGATTAGGATAAAATGCAGAAAATTTTCTCACCAAACAAGATTTTTCTAAACCTATATTCTTTAGTTCAGATTCTCTTCTAACTGTGAAAATATAAAAAAAAATTAGAAGCATATTTTATTAGCAATAAATAAAAAATGCATAAAAGTAAATATCATTACCTTGTCTTACTAGATCATGCATTTCCAAATTTGGTTTAACTGAAAACAAACGACAAGGTGTTTTTTTGAAAGGAGATTCTTTATCAGACTGAAATGAAAAAATTAATTAATTGAAATAGAAAAATAAAATTACTTTCAGGCTTTCAATTTGCATAAGTTTTATTCTTTTTGAAATTGGATAAAGCATAAATATTCAAAACTAATATCCTCTTCCTATAATTAATAATTTAGAAACAAAGGTTTTTTAAGATGTTGCAAAACACAAATTAATTATAAAAATAATAGATACATCTATTTCAAGATATCTCATTCAAAAGTATCAAACCTTTGATTAACTATACATAAAAGTATTAAAATAAGAGTTTCTACCTGACTTTTAGTTTCAGGTAAAAATCAGAGGGGGAAAAACAGAAAAACCTCCCTGATAATAATAAGTATTTAATGAACAGCTCTGCACCTGAACTTTATTTATATCCATAATCTATAAACTTCTTATGAAGTTACAAATTGAAAATTCACTTTTTTTTTTGTAGTAGTTTTATATGACATAATTTTTTTGATTAAGATATATAGCCTTTTCATTGCATTACGATATATCAAACTTTTATGAAAAATTTATGTCTTTTATAAACTGTTGGATTCTTGCTCTTAGGAAAGTGTATGAGGAATAATTCTTTCTGAATACACCATAATGCATAGGAAAAAATTTCATGTGCTTCTATCAAATTAAATATAGCTTTCTAACTATAGAATGAAATTTATTATAGTTCTTTTTCAAACCACTTAGTTCCTATTTAGGAGTCTTTTCATTTGTTTACCTTCTATTCTCAACTATGAACTAATCATTTAATACAAGTTGCTTTGACTATTTTTCTTATGTTGACTGCACTATATATTTTATGTAATTATAGAATAAAATTACTTAAATATTTTGCTTTATAGGTCTAAATATCTTCACTTTTTTATGAAAAATAACAGCCTATTCTCTTCTGCTTTATTGAATATCCCTCAATCATTTCCATAGAAAATAAGACCTCATCAATGTCTAATTTTAAAGTATCTTTTGATTTTTACTTATATATATATATACATTGATTTCTAAAATACAGAAAGCTTAATAATAAACAACTGGTTTTTCTATTCAATTTTAAAATCATTATTGCTTACATACTGTTAGCAGTAATGATGTTATTAATTGATTTATCTTTGCTTTAAATAGCTTAATATTTGATTTAATTTTATTTATGCAGTATTTGCAATTTTATGCTCAAAATTAAAATAATCGGCAATTAGCAAACACCAAAATCGTTAGTAATTTTAGCAATTTTGAGGTTTGTTAATTAGCAATCACATTTTTAAATTACATACTTTTGAATTTTGAAAAAAAAAAAAGATTTAAATCGATAAAATGGTTATACCAAGCAACAAAACACATGTCCTACTTGACATAAAATATCCTTACATTATCTCTTAAGATTAAAAATAACATTATCTCATAATATAAAATAGAAAAGATTCATTGGCTTGATTAATGGTCAAAACCATTGAATGCAACATTAATTTACAATTATTTCTTTTTTTTTCACAGTTTTATTTGTAAAATATTTTATGATGGTTATATATTTAAAATCTTTATTAATTGCAAATATGTAAATTTTTAACTAAATGAATTAATTAAAAGTATGTGATTATTTATAACTTGATTTTTTAAATTTATTTTTGTTAAGCTGGAATACAGCAAACACATCAACAGAATCATATTATTTATTAAATCAAAATAGATTGCCAGTTCTTAATAATAACCAGTTTCAGATTTATATCTGAAATTGTAAACCATAAATTGATTTACAGTTTCAGAAAGTATAATAATTTATCTTCAGAGTAAACATATCCAAAGTTTTATTTGGATATGTTTAAAACTCGAAAATTTAGCTTTAATTTGATGAATAAATTAAGAGTATGTGATTATTTATAACTTGATCAATGGTCAAAACCATTGATATTGTAAATATAGCTTTTTAATTCACAGAACTAACGATATATCAAAGAATATTGACATTAATAAACAATCATCCTTCATTTTTTATTAGTTACATACTAGAAGATATATTTTTCTTAATATAAAATAACTGATTACATATGTAAGTGCAACATGAATTATATATAAGGATAATATGAATTTAATATATAAAAAGCAATGAAAAGTTTTCAGTGCTTAAATCCTAAGTGAAATATAGCAAACAATTTTCATCAAATGCTTAACTAATTATTTTTACTTATTTTTATATCCAAAAATGAACACCTTGTTTAGCTTTGGTATTGTGTAAAATGTTACCATTTTTCTTTAATATATATTATAATTATATTTTATCTCAAAGAATGTCACATTTTAAATTCTGATAATTACACATTAACACAGGTGTAACTTATAAAGACACATTATGGCTTAAAAAGACTAATATTAAAGAAACTGGACAACATACATAATAATTAGCCACAGAAAAAACTTGTATTCACTATTTGTTTCTAAAATGAAATATGTTTAATTTTAACAAATTTATATATTACTTCAAATATTAAAGCTACAAAATATCTGATATCATATGATGCAAAAAGTGTATATTTTCATAAGATTATTAATTACTTAAACATCAGATATAACAGAAAGTGCAAAAAGCACTTTTTAAAATTGAATTGAAAGAGCATACCCAATAAGAAGAGTGCTGCAATCCTTTTAATCTATGAAACATAGCTGAATTTCGTTTCACTGAAAATATTTTAAGAACAATTAATAAAATCACAGATTTAGAAAGCTTTTATTTTTAATTTACATTAAACACTATTTACAATCTTCCACTAAGTGATCAGCGGATGGATTTTTCATAAGTAGTATCTTTTCTGGTGAATCCATATGAGCCTGCAATAGCCAAAATATAAATAATTTAGAAAACTTATTGAAACAAAAAGAGAGTCAAGGTAAATAAGAAATAATTCAAACATAAGACAAGTTATACAGTTTAACTTTTTACAAACTTTCTCAAATACTTTTTAATAAATCATAAGCAAACAATAAGTTGTTAATAAAAATAATAATAAATTAATATGTTTTACAGGAATTATCAACACATTGAAATAATAAACTTTATGCATAGAAATCTCAAATAATTTTATAAAATTAATATAAACTTTAAAAATTTACAAAAAAATGTAAGTTTAAAAAAATTAACTGTGAAATAAATGCTAAAAATATTTATTTGAAACCATACATGCAATTCATTATTTTCACATCAGCTTAATAGACTTAATTTGCTAATTTTGCTATAAAAATAACAAATAAGTGCTTAACA
>JAPDSC010023321.1:0-18481 GCA_026290005.1 Latrodectus geometricus
TTTAGGAATAATGCCATGATAATACTTTCAAATCAAAATTACTTTCCGCATTCGTTAAACAAGTATGTTGTTGATGTAATAAATCCATTCCTATTATATTCTTTTGTTTTTAATAATGAGCTTTTTCAAATATTATGTAAGTTCATTTCTTGGCCATTGTTTACTCCTTCCCTACTCACATTTCCCACCTTGATCTTGGATATTTGCAGTGGTTCGAAGTATTTTTAAAAAAGTGTATCCAGACTCAATTAACCTCAGTGTATAAAAATCTACTAACAAACCAGAAGGAAATTTATGAATAATTTATATTGAAAAATGAATATACTATCTTCATTCTCTTCAGAATAAAGTAACAGTGAGAAATGTGAGGAGTATATATATATATATATATATATATATATATATATATATATATATATACTATGTAATATACTATTTCAAAGTTGAAGATAACATAAATTTTCTTGAAATTTGATATTGATGTATAAATGATAATTAATATAAAAATGAGACTTTTGTATTGTTAATGATCCAAATAAAAGATTTGCTAGCAGAAAAATCCGTTTTTACAAACATTTAATGATCTCGTACTTACTCTTGATAAATTATTTAATGCGAAAATTTTTACAAAATGTGAATACAAAATTTACATGTATGTTTAGAATGCACATACAATACTTATCTGTTACAATGTTCCATTTTTTTCAATTTTTTATTCAATAGGAAGGGTTTATATTAATTTGTGTTAGTAGACGCTATAATTAATTTGCTTTTTGTACGAAAATTGAAATCAAATAATAAAAATTCCTTTTTTAAATCAATTATTTTTATTTTACCTGCAAACTTATAGGAATACTTAAAATTCAAGAGTCCAGTGTACTTGCTCTGAACTAAGATTATGGATTGAAGATAAGTGCAATTCCAAAACAAAGGCCGTTACATGAATAAAAACCATCAAGTTGGGATCATTGAGTTGGCAAGAATATTTTATATCACTCCCTGTATTTGAGCCCTCAACACTCCTTTCGTTAATTTTTGAATTCCGAATAAGAGCATGTCCACAACTGTATTCGATGTTTTCATTAAAAAAAAGATAACTTGTTACTTGTTAAGAGAAAGAATGTTTAAATCAATAATTATTTAATCCCTTCCGGCAAGAGTTCAAGTGTTACATGCTTGTATGAGAATGGAAAAATTTCTTTCACGGTTTGCTATATGTTTGTTTCACTGCGTTCTCATCAATTTTCTTTTCAGATTTGCAATATTTTGAGTAGCAAAAATAATGCTAGCCATGCCTCGTCCTTCGACTCGCGAAAACTCTAATCACCTTGTGAGAACCACGAAATAATATCAACTATATGAAGAAATTCAAATGATATGAGATCCCGTATAAAAACTAGCCTTATTGTTGGAAAATTGGAAAAAACATTATTATTAGATATTATTATGGAACGTTATAATTTGAAAGGAAGCTGGATTATTGCAAAAAATAACTCTTTTAGGATAACATAACCGAACAAATAATACAACAAATCCCAACGTATCTTTGGAATATTGTTGAATTGTCAGATTTGTGCATAGGTTACATATAAGTATCCTGTTTATAGCACGAGACAGTATCCTACAATATCACACTTAGGAAAATAAGTGTCAAACATAGTCTGATTACAATCAATGGCCTCAGTCACTCCACACACTATTTCAGTAATCATCTACTCTCAGACAGAAACAAGGTTCATTGTTTAACATTGTGATTCGGTAAATGGCAACCTTGAAAATAAACTATGGCACCATTCTAAGATATTTTGACTGGAAAGGATGCTTATATTCACAGAATTTGCCTTTCATGTTTCGTATGAAAAAAATTGTCAAGAAAATATTTGTGACAGTCGAGTTAAGTTTAGATGTTTCACTTTTTAAATAAAAAGATGTAAGTATATTCTCAGGAATTTTTTGTTCATTCAGATCACAAATTATGAAATTTTGGTACAAAATATGAAGTTTTAGTTTGCCAAAAAATATGAATCTTGTGTTCTTTGTTTTATGATTTCATGGATTTTAATTTCCCAAGTGAAAGAAATTACTCTTTTAATTCAACATTTTCAAAGTGAGTTCGATATAATAAGAAAAACTAATTTTAGAGTGATTATAATTTCTCTTCATTATTATTTCAATTTTAATAAATTCTATCTTGCTACGAAAAATTTACTTTTTTAATTTCTATTATTTATTTAAATTCATCAAAAATAAGGCGAAAAATAAAGCATAGCTTTTTATTAACCATTTTATTTAAAGACACTTTTCTTTAAGAATGTATTAAAGTAGCACAAAATTATTTCTTTTTGTTATATGGTTTTTTATTACAGTCAATTACACAGATAATTTTACTACATGAGCGAATTTTAAAATTATATTAAAATGTTTTAGGTAACATACTTCTACAGCTCTTATAATTGAAAATTTAATAAAATGTTATACACGCTCGCGTCATATTTCGCTTAACAATAATTATATACATATTTTTAATTTATTTCACTTTTATCATTCATATTCAAATGAAAATTCTGTACAGTGGTAATTTTGACTAATTTTTTATTTATCATACAAATTAAAGTGGTTTCCATCATAGTTAATAATATTATGAAATTATTCATTATGTAGTGGCGCCATCTGTAGCATTCAATAAAAATTAATAAATTTTATGGGGAAATAAGGAAAGTTACTTGAACTTATATTGATGAGCATAAGAGGAAGCTTCAATAGATGCTAAGGACTCATATCAAATAAAAATAAGAGTATATATTATATTAAAACAAGGATACGTATTATTTGAAGATATAAAACTTAGAGATGATCAATTACATATGAAATGTGAAACAATATACAGCAGTGTGGTTCCATAATATTTTATGACTTTCCTTTAAATAACCAATATGGAAATAAATTTTCAAGTAATGTTAAAGATATCTATCGTTTCAATTTAAATGTTGAAAATGATCATTAAAACACTAAAATGATTAAATGAACTGAAGCCCTTAATACTTTAATCACTAATAAAATAACCATTCTGACAATTATGTTGATTTAATTTCATCAATCATTCGAAGAATGTAAGAGGTGAAAAAAAAGTATAATATTTAAAATAAAAAAAACTAGAGTAAACATGAAAAAAAAATGAGTACGTTTTTCTTCATATTTTTAATTCCATGAAACATTACTGTCAAAACAAAATTAGACAGCTTTCGCTACTTAATTTGTGCATAATTTTTCTTCAATATTATTTCCCAAGTATGAAGCAAACTAAATTATATTTAAAAAACGCGTTAAGACATTCTTGTTTTGTGATTATGATGTTGATTATTTTAAAAGATCTGAACAAGGATGCAAAATAAACTGAAGTCTTCCGTAGCTGTGCCTATTTCCTTGATAAAAGCAATTACGGTTGCGAATTCGAATGAAAGTGAAAAAAGTTTATGAAAGAAGGAGTAAATTATTGTTGTGCGTGACCTCATGAACCCCATGAGGTCACTTCTCACTTGAAGAAGATGATATAAGAAGGGGGGTGCTCGAAGAAACAGACAACTTTTCGTCCGCCCATATCGTGACCAATTTATTTAACCAAGATTTTCAGAATGCCTTTGTGTACATTACCATGAATCTTTAAAACATTCTTTTCCCTTTTGTAGGTCAGGTATGAATCTGCTGATGCATATTTCAATGCAAATGTTCGATTTTGTTTTAATTATTTTTATTTAATTCTTCTTTAATGTCAGTTTTGGTTAGGATGAATATTTCGTTGAAAGAACCAAATGAAAAATGTCTTAATATTAATAAGTATTATAAAATGAAAATGTTTTGCTCTAAAGTTCTTTACTTCATTTCTTAAACTGAAAAGTCAAAAGAAGATATATAAGAGTAACAGTTGACTATAAAATAACTAAAATTAATTATTTTTATTGTGTAAACAAATATTTCGAAGAATGAATGATAGAGAAATTTTGATTAAATAAATCGCCGCATGTAATGTAATTCAGAGAACAATACGATATTTAAAGCAATACACCCTGCCCAGACTTAAAAATAATAATAAATATGTGTCATTAAATATAAGGAAACTAAAAATATGTTTTTTTATTGTTGTTTTTATTAACTTCAGAATAATGTAATTCTTTAAGCCTTATGTATTACTTAATATTAAAATTTTTTTAAGCCATTGGTTTGAAAAAAATGGAATACGAACTTTGTATTCAAAGAAAATTATTTTTCTCAAAACTGTTTTATATTTATAAATATTAATATAATTTTCAAAAAATGTTTAAATTGTTATCAAATTTCATAAAAAAAAAAATTACATAAGATTAATGTATAAAACCAAACAAAGTTTGGCCCCATTGCATTATAAACTTATCTTTAAAAACCAGAGTATTTTAATTATTAAAATGATATTATAAGGTAATTAAGTTGCATAAATTTATAGTTAGTTAAAAGTAAGTATTTAAAGCATTTTTAATGCTTTTATACAGAGGTTAATTTTTAACTCTAGTGGTTTGAAAATATAATTTAAAGTTTTAATTACATTTTTTTATAATTTAAAGCTTATATTATATTTTTTTTAACTTCTTTCATACTTCAGAAAATAAGTTAAGGTCTTTTTAACATGATTAGAAATAAAAAAAAAATATTTATTAACAAAAAGTGTTTTCTATCATAAATGCTATTTTTTTTTATTTATTTATTTTTTTTTATTTGTTTATTTATTTATTTTGCTTTTTTTAATAAAATTATATTATATTTTTACTGCTAGAGATGTTCTATATAAATATATATATATGATTATACTGAAGTTTCTTTACCGAAAAGAAATTCGTGTGATTGATTTTCAAAAAGTTAACGTATATTTTATGAATAATATAAAATAATTTTCATTAAAAAAGTGAGAAAACTTATTTTTC
The DNA here is from genome assembly GCA_026290005.1 of Latrodectus geometricus. Taxonomy (NCBI): domain Eukaryota; kingdom Metazoa; phylum Arthropoda; class Arachnida; order Araneae; family Theridiidae; genus Latrodectus; species Latrodectus geometricus. Next base: position 4,953 of record JAPDSC010023321.1, read on the forward strand.
TTTAAGATAAGTTAACTAGTTAACTGTCGTTTTCATGATGGAAATAAAGATATGTTTTAGAAGTGCCTTATAACATCAATAACTCCGACCTATCCTATAAGGTAAATATTTGGCGAAACTGCCTTAACACCAAAGCAAACTAAATAAAATTATTTTCTTGAAGAACATTCTAAAATTCATTACTACAATAAATCTTAGAAAAACAGAGTCATTCTGTTAAAAAAATTTCTTTTATCATTTCTCATTTTGTTGAGTTAAACCAATTTATTTAATTTCTAAAATATAAAATCTAAAGAAAATATCACTGTTTAAATACATACATGTACCAAGTTATTCTGAAATAAAAGTTCATTTCTATGATGTTCTTAAAAAATTGTCTAATAAAAAAAAACCAAAGAAGTGGATGATTTGACAAAAAATTTAATCGTATAATTAGACATAACCAAATATAAGTAGAAACAGGAATGCGTTTATAATTAAATTATATATTACCAGAAAACAAAAAGAGAAAAATTAAGAAAAAATCTGTTCGTTATTTTAAAAAATTTTTCAAAGCACAGTTAAAGTTTCAGTTCCAAAATAAATTGTACAAATATATAATTAACATATTTGTTTCTTTCTATATTCAAAAATAATAGGTGGTTGAAAAATTTTTGACATTGAATTATATAATAAAAATTAATAATTACTAAAAAAGGTTCAAAATTTGATTAAATTTAATTATTATATTAAAGTTTATGAATATTTTTTTTGTATTGAATAAAAATATTATTTATAAGTTGATATTTAAACAAGAAAATGATATTATTTTCCCAGAAAATTCGTAACAAATTTCGAATTTTATTTTCTAGATCATTGCAATTCTAATGTCATGCAGGACATGAAAAAAATAAAAATCCTTTTGAAGTAATTTAATAATAGTCAGAATAACCAAAATGATTCATAGAAATAGGATTTATTTTTAATTAAACGTTAACTGAAACGCACGCGTGGCATATGTTATTTGAATAAATTTGTGATTAAGTCATTTAAATTTTAAAATTAGTCAATTATACTATATAGTATCTAGTTATTATAGCAGATTTTCTTCGGAAGAAAAAGAAAAGATTAGAAAAAACTATGACACCAATTGTTACATATATTACACGAAATTACTACAATCACAAAATAATGAATTTTAACTTTTATGTTATATGTAATCATTTTTATTATTTTTTGCTATTATTTAATGACATTAAAATATAAATGGTTAGAAACTTCCAAAATATAGGTTTTAGCATAAAAATTGTTTCCTTAGTTTAAAGATCGATTTTAAAAGATCTGCTTTAGATTTAAGATAAAAAGAAATTTCACTTTGAAAGTATAATCATGGTATATAAAATTAAATTATTTTAGAAATTTTGATAAGAATATCAATTTTCAATTTTTGATGTAAATTACACTTCAGCCCCACTGTACCTAAATGTTTAAAAGTATCAGTTATTATATAAAAAAAATATATTCTCACCTTTAGAGCTTAATAATACTTAACTTATGACGTCTGTTTTGATAAAATCATTCTTATTTATACTAAATACTTTTTGAAAGGTTTGGATGAGTTGATTCATCGTATAATCCAATATTTCAGTAGAAATTATTTTTACAAACCTATAAAGAATGCTGCTTTAAATTTGTTCATTTTGCATATAATTTTGCTACAGTACATAAAATATGATTCTGAATGAAATAAATTTAACTTAACCAATTACAAGGATGATTTAGACTTTTTAATTTATTTATTTTTCTAAAATTTACTTAATGAACACTTTTTTCAGACACTAACAGTTGGAACAAAATAGGATGGGACGTTTTTCTTTTCTTAGAAATAATTTGATTCTCAAATCTTCTTGGCAAATTTTGAGACCATTTTGGAAAGTAATAAAAATAAATCAAATAAATCAATTCAAATTTTGGAAAATCGATTAAGGAGGAAGAATTAGGGAAAATCACGATCGATTATTAATTTTTTTTTTTTTAACTTTATAATACTTTACGTATAAGTAAATAAAATTTACGTTAAATAAAATTATAGAGTTTAGATATTTTACAAATTTACGTAAGAGTTTTTTCATCAGTTTTCCATTATCTAAATGGATGTTATAAATAATATTTAGATACAATTTGTTTCTGTAAATTTATATTGTTTATTCAATGTAAAACAATGGGAAGATCCAATGTTTAAATAAAAATTATTTTTTGGGTAAAAAAATAACCATTTTTATTGCGATTTTCTCAAAGATATGTGATTAATTAAAGAATTTTATTAACAATTATTTAAATAAAAAGAAGACAGCATAAAACACAAAACTGATTTCTAATTAATACAATTTTGAAACAAATAATAAAACGAAACATTGACTTTTCTACCTTTTTTAATTAGACTGTTCGTACAAGCAAAGGTGGAAAAATATAGACACCTAAAGGAATTACATAATTTCAGTAATTTTATCTGTTTTTAAAATATATTCAATGAAAAATTAATTTTGCTAATTTTTTAAAAGAAAAAAGTCAAAAAATGACAAAAAAATTTTATGAATAATTCATACATATTAAATTCTCATGTAATCTAACCATCTAAAATTTTCTACAAAAGGGGAACAAAACATACTACAAACAAAATACATATTTAGAATTATAATCTTCTATTGTAGAATATTTTGATAGGTTGTGTTACGACCTATTCATGAATAGCATGATGATTTTCTGTAAAATATTGGAGAATGCTTTACTTTTGTAGTTGTTTTAATGAAAGTTTAAATTCAGAAATGCACTGTAAGAAAAAATCAAAACAAATGATAATTAATATAAAATTTGAGTATAGTATGTTATAAATTAGTATTTTAAAAACAGATACTTTTATTTTACTGCATAATCCTTTAGTACTATAAAATCGAATAACAATTTTTAATCAATAAAAATAGCTTCATTTGAGCATCATTTTAAACTTGACAATTGAACAAAAATTTATTTATATTTTTGTTGATAACTTTAAATGGTTATATTTTATTTAAAATATAATGTCTTATGTAAATGGATTTACACAATAAATATTTATAAAAATAAATGGGGAAAAAAATTTAAAAAGATATAGAAAGATTTTTCTAAAAATAAAATAATTTTAACAATAAAATTTATGGGAACTGAAATATGGCTAAAATGTTTTTATTAAAAAACCTTTAATTATTTTAAATACGTATTTTTTCATAATTTTTAATACAATGGGAAAGAAAGTTAGTTTACAAGTATAATTTAATGTTGTAAGTCTATTAATTTCAAATATCATTAAAAATGTTATCATAAAATTTTATAGAAATTTTATTAGGGAGTAAAAAATTCAAAAGAGTAAAAATTGTAAGGGATGCTCAATAAAATTTATGAATCCTTAATGGAAAACGATCAAAATTAATAAAAACAAGGACAAAATAATTTCACAAAAGAATTTTTTTTTTTTTTTTTTTGTCCTTTTTAAATAATACGTTCGTAATAGTTCCCAGAAGAATTTATAGATAGCAGCACTAACCTGAATTATAGTGTATTATACAATTGGGTTTGACTTCAAAAGTACTAAAAATTTTATTATTTTTCAAAATAATTGCTAGATGGCAGCACAACAAAGGTAGCTTTTTTAGTTTACATAATATTTTTAAATTTATTTGCTGAAGTAGGTCCTTAGTTTTTTATCTCTTCTATAAAATATGAGACAAATATTCATTTGTAATCCTATACCAATAATGAAAGTTTTTAAAAAATATCAATGTGATAACTTTTAATTTTATTTTAACCAACTGTAATTTATTTTATTAGGTTATTATTTCCTTAATTAACAACATGATTGACAATTTAATTAAATTTTGTGAAATATATTGCTTCAAAAAAAAAAAAACATTACAAAATATTTCTGATTATTTAAGTGATATGATGAAAAATATGTAAATTGTATAAATAAAACATGGTTATGATCAAATGTATTTTTTAAATATTAAGTTATTATTTTAATTTAAGTCATTATTAAATCAACCACTAATCTATAATGTAGAATAATTTGAAAATCAAAGCACTAAAAACGTAAATCACTTCATAGAACAACCTATTATTTACTTCAAATTATTTTAACGTTATAACGATAACCTCATAAAATTCTAAAAATAAATAACAATACGGCTACAGAATACATTAATTTTTAGAAAAAAATGAAATTTATTCCATAACGCTTTTAAATAACCTTGACTTCATTTGACATTATAGCATTTAAATATTACTTATCATTTTAAATTTTAATTTATTCATTATTTAAATATTACTTATCATTTTAAATTTTAATTTATTCATTATTTAATTTTAATTATTGAATTTACGTTACAAACACTTAAAATTAACAAATCTAATTTTTACTGTCAATATACATATAAGTACCTTTCCCACATTGATACATCTATTAAGTAAAATACAATCAAAATTTAGGCATTTAATTTAATTAAAATTTGAATTTTTATTTTAATATTTTTCGGAGATAATTCCTCTGAAAAATATTAAAATAAAAATCTATTGAATAATTAAAAGTATTTCCTTAAAGATTTTCAGAAAAGGTGTGAAAAAAGGAGGTAATGTCAAATAATTAAATATCTTCAAATTATTTATATTAAATAAAATTTAAACAAGGAAATTTCAATTTATTCGCTGATTCCCATATAAGATTGAATATATTTGTAAAGTGGTAGATTCTGTAAGATCTATTTTTAACAGAAAATAAAAGTGAGAGTTAGATGTTACATTAAAAATTGAAATGTCTTTGATATTTTTAAGTTCAACCTAGAAAAATAATATTTTTATCTATTACTGTTCCTACGAAATATTTAAAATTTTTTGAGAGCAGATTTATAAATATCAAATTTAAGGAATACCTGTATTTAAAAAAAGAAAAAAATATTATTATTTAATGATCAAACTATTTTGAGCATCAATATAGTATTTCCGTGATGAAACAGCAAAAATCACATACGACTTGAATACATCTTATGAAATAAACTTTGAAATTGAATTTTAATTCTTTTGAATGTATGTCCACATAAAAATATTCTAATAAAAATTACTTTGATTCTCTAAAGTAATTTCTTTATTAATTTTCATATAATTGTTCAATGTTACTTTCTAATTGTATGTATACAAATTACGAGATATGGATTAACAAAATTTACATATTTAATCGAGAAAATATAAGTGCATGTCTCATGAAAAAATTTATTTGAAAAGAAATTACGCAAAATAAATTATTCCTAAAAATTGTTTAATCAAAATTTATTCTATACTTATATAGCCTTTCATTTCCTAATCCTTTTAGAAATTTCCCCGCTTTATGAATCTAGTATTCAAATGTGTTTTAAAAAATCAATTTTAAAACTGTTCTTAATATTGTATATTTTAGTGATGTCTTATAGACTGAGAAGACATGCTATATTATGTCTATAATAAGAATAAGCCATACGAAGAGATTACTTATAACTTTACAGCCAGATTGAAACGTTAGATGCATCAGAATTACATAAAAAAAAATTAATGATAGATTACTTTGATCCAATTGACAATCATAAAAAAATTCCATCTAGCACTAAGGAGGTTTGAATGATGAAGAAGTAAAGCAGCAGTTTTTTAGTCGAATTTAGGGAATAAATTTAGTATCAAAGTTGTATTAAAATCCAAATAACCCCTATTCCTCAAAGCAAACTCCAAGCGTCTGCCTGGATGCATTGTGCCAACAGTCAAGTTTGACGGAAGTGGAATTATGGTCTAGGAGTGTTTCTCCTGGTAGACTGGGACCTTGGTCACAAATCATGGTAAGTTCAACACCGAAGCCTACAGCACCATTTTGAATGTCAATATGCTTCCTCCGTTGTGGCAGTTTTACGGGTTGAACCCTGTTACTTTCAGGACGACAATGCCAGTTGTCAGGTTTCGAGGTTAACCAAAGCTTGGTATAGTGCCAATGAAGTTCATCGATAGGACTGGCCTGCCCAGAGCCCAGACCTAAATCGAGAACCACTGGGACGAGTTGGATCACCGAATTAAGGGGTACATTACCTGTCCAAAATCGGTGAAGGAACTGATATGTCTATTCTAAGCCGAGGGGAAGACTATACCACTAGCTGTAATATAAAGACTTGTGGAAAGTATGACCCGGAGGGTTCACGCTGTAATTGCCTCTCGTGGAGGCTCAACCAATGATTGATTTTGAATAAAGTTAGTTTTTCTTTTCTATTACAAGTGCCCAAATACTTATTGGTAGGCAGTGTAGATTAATAGATCTTCAACGTATTCTCTTATTCTTTCCAAAAAATTAAAACATTTTGCAAACGATGGTCTTTTAATGATATCATTTCGATGTTTTGTTTTTTTAACAAAGTAACAAGGGCACATACTAATTGGGTCTCATAACAGTGTCTTAGAAGTGATAATATTTTTGAGAAACTTGACAGATTTCAAAATCTCATCAACGAAACATGTTTAACTGAAATTGGATAAGAAATTTTAATCATTTTGAAAATCTTTAAAGGAAGTTATGACATTTTAATGTATACAGACATCTCTATAACAGAGAGTTATCGATCATCATTTCATACCCCTATTTCCCCAAATATCATTTGGTATTATTTCCAAAATGGTTTTCACTGTTGAAGAGCTTAAATACTCATTATTCAATACGGTTTTCATTACAAAATTTTAATCATTTGGTTGATGCTTGAAAGCAGAGGACACATGTTGAGTTTCTAAAGTCCACCTAGTGCATATGTTTTTCGTGATTGGGACTTAAAGTAAATTTTGTACTATTACGAACGCACCGAGGTTTATTTAAGTATAAAAATGCTGTAGAAGAATCTGAAACAATTTCACTTTTTTATTCAATATGTACATAATTTTAAAAATAAAATTTTCAAACGGATATGTTAAATAAAATAGTGTGAAATTCAATGAAATCATCTAATTCATAAATGAGATCGAAAGTACTCCAAAATGATCAATTTTATGCCTTTCCTCTAAGATTGAGTTATATCTACTATGTAAACGTGACAAAAAATAATCACTGCTCTACATAAGTGGGCAATATATTTTAAAAAAGTTATAATTTAAACAATTCATCATGTTAGACAACCAAATAAAAACAGAAATTTTAGAAAACCTTTCGTTATTTTTATTATTTTACAATTTTAAAAAATATTTTGGCAATATCGAATTTTGTACGTAATATTGGAAGTGGAAGAAAACCGCTCAACTCTGTTACATGTGTTGTCTCGTCTATCTGTCTTCTGTAATTTTGATTTAACTTATTAGTAAAAATGGTGAGTGAATCCTATCTATTTTAATCCTTATTTATAGTTAAGTGCATTGTATTTTTAATGTTATCCCTTAAGAACAAAAGTATTAATCGTTAATTATTTGCTATTATTGTTTGTAATTTTATCAATTCTCGGGATGAGAAATAAATGTAATCAAGACACACAGGCCTAAGTTTCTTGCAATAATTTCTAATTTTTAAAGTTTTACAAAATGATTAGTGTATATTTATATTAATTACATTGTTTATTTTTAAACTCAGTTTTGTTGATTAGATTAATAATTGGTGTGAAAAATGGAAGTTATCGTTTTTCTGACTCTTGTAAAGTGGTTACAATGCACATGTATATAGACGTATATTTATATGGTGCTGCCCACTTATGTGTAGTGTATTTTCACGTATTCTGATCTATTTAGGTAATGATAAATTAACTGTGTACTTTGAAAACAAATTATAGTTTTTACATACTACATTGTGTGTATGCTATCTAATATAGTAGAGGTAGAAAAGAAGTTTCATTTTCATACCGTTTGTTAAAATTTATCAAATTAAAGCTTTGTTTCTGTGACGTGTATTCTCTTAATCTAATTATTCATGATTATTAAAGTGTGTCAATTCTTTGAATGATAAGAAAGGGGTCTTTACAAACATTTTTAATTGTTTATTATTCCTATTATAAATCCGAAGGTTATAATCTAGGTAGCAAAAAGAGAAAGACCATTAACCTCGTTCTACAATTCTGAAATTTAAGAAGTCATGTAACTTATTAAATTTTTAATTATATTTTATAAGACTTTATTTTTTCTTAATTTTATTTCTGTTGACTCATTTAGAAAAGTCTGTCTGTTTAATAAAATACTGTCTGTTTATTTTTTTAACATGGGTTAGCCTATACTTGAGGGTGCCTCCTAGATTCTTGCCAAGTTATTTTATTTGGTTTATTAAGTTTGCTTGTATTGTCTTCATTGCACTTTCATTATGTTTTTGTCGCTATACCTTTTTGCAAACCAAAACAGGAATGACACCAAACAAAAATTGCCAGGGGACACTCTCAAATATAGTTTTACCACATTATGTAATTTCGTTTCCAAATTCACTGTGTTTCTATGATACTAATGATAGAATAAACTCTGAGATCACTCCATTTTTTTTTTAAATTTTGTTTATACTCTTGCAAATAATATTGAAATAGTTCTGAGGTAAAATTTGTGGGTTCCAAGAATGAATGTTTGTAGTAGTTCAGAATTCATTTAACTATAAGTCCCAGCCATATGTAGAAAATAAAAAACAAAAAGTATATAAAAGACTTATTGAATTGTTATATACTTAATGGTGACTCATTGGGTCAGAATACAGGAAAATAAATGTCTATAAAAGTAAATTATTTAATTGTCATTTTGTTTGTATTGATGAGTGGATTCTAACGCATAAATTATTAATCATCTGTCTGTGAAATTTAAAGTGTTTGAAAAATTTCATGTTTAAAGCCTTCATGTTGCCTGTGCTAAGGAAAATATACAATTGTAAATGTTTTTCAGTAATTTCAGTTGAGATAATTTTTGATAGACTAGATATTGCATTTAATGTTTAGATTCCAGGATCCTTATTTGGTAGTTATGAATGAATTTTGTTGAGTTTTCCTTATAATAGTTTTCTCAATTGACCTGTTCTGAGCCTTTAACTATAGTATAGATCTTTGATTTAGGGCATCTCGAAAAATATTTAGATTTTCCAGTGAATAAAATTTTCATAACTTTTAATAAATGGCATTGACTTTTATTATTTAAGTTATTTGTATGCTTTCTTATATTAAGATCATTTTAATTATTAGAGGCTAAACTCTTACTGCAAAATAAACTTTAAATCTAATTTTATAGTCTACACACAAGAAAAAAACAAGGAAGTTGAGAGGTCATGTCAGCCACGGTCATGGTCGAATTGGTAAGTTGAATATGTAAATTGTTTTTTATGCTTTTATTTATATTTTATTTGATAATGAAGTTGTTAACACTATGGCCTTCAGTTTAATAATTCGTGGCTTTAATTTTCATCTCAGGCTTGGGTATTTGTAGTCTCTGAATAATCTACTGTTGATTTATCTTTTTTTGTGCTAAAAAATTACTCAGTAAAAAGCAAACTAAACTGAGCTTGTATTATTAATGCCATGAATTGTGATTATTTTCCTTCAGCATCTATATTGATACCTATTTAATAAGTTTTTAAGTTGCATACAATAATTCATTTGAATAAAGGTTCAATTATTTATATTTGTAATAAAAAGGTCTATATGAATAGATCTTTCTGTGCTTTCGTTCTGTTTCAACAGGGAATAATATAGATAATTATTTATCTAATGATCCAGCTAGTAGTATGATAGTTTTTGTTTAATCTGAGAAATAATCTCTAATTAGATGATTGACTGGATTTGATTATTAAAAAAGATTTTAATAACCAGCTATTCTAATAATTTCTGAGTTCTGTATTAATAAAGTATTAATTAAATAATAAAGATATATGTTAATGTGTATTAATTGAATGTGAATAAATCAAAACATATAAATCTTAGAGGCTCTATCCCAGTTTACGGTACGCTATTAAAACAAGATGGCGGGCAAGGAGCGTACCGTTCATTGAGAATTAAGGAAATTTGAATGGAAAAATACTTGGATAACCTATATTTCAAGATGCCCCTCGATTTTTCACTAATTTAGCACAAGCTTAGGTAAATGTTGAATATGATTGTAAAACATTTGTTTTTAAATTTCAGTTGTATCCCAGTGTAAGGTACGCTATTAAACAAGATGGCGGACAAGGAGCGTACTGTTCATTGGGAATTAACCAATCTTAGATGCTAAATTTTTTATTCAGAATATTCATAATTTAGTTATAAAGAAAAAAAATATGGAATATTTAAAGGAAAAATGTTTCCAAATGATTAAAGTATTTTAATTTTTTTATCTATTACTAAATTTTTTTTACTAAACAACAAACCGAGAATTTTATATCTAGTTACAAAATCTTGGCATGCAGCTAATTAATTAGGTTACCTTTCTGTTATTATCTAAATATAATTATTACAATATCTGTTTAATCTTCTGGAATGTATTAATCTCAAAGAACTAATTCACTTATTGTAACTTTTCACTAACAATGAGTGAAAAGGAATAAAATTGTGGTCTTATAGCCTATCAATCTTTCTTAATTTAAGGTTAACCAAGTATATCACGCCTCAAATTATATGATATTTTCTTTTCCAATTATGTTAAAGATATATGTACAAGTTAATCTTGAATTCGTTAATATTTTAATGAAAAAGACATATCAAAGGAATTATCATTTTTAAAAAAATGTTTTATTTTAATGACTATGTTACACAGATTTATTGATGAAAATGACTGGGCTTTTTTTAAACGTGATTCAAAAATAGATAGCATGTATGTTTGTTTGTAAAGTCTAAAAAATTCAAGTACTTCTATGTTAAATTATTTTTGTGTATAAGCTAAAAAAAATTAGGAATTTAAAACCTGTTTTAAAGCATTAGATTAATTGATTTTTAAAAAAATCATAAATGTCAAGCAGGGAACAACCTGTACACATTTTTTTATATTAATCTGAAAGTTTTTAGATTCTTACTGTTAAAGTGTATATATTTGTTAAGATGATTTTTATTCTTAAATGTCTGTGTAGTTCAAGTTAGTCAGTTGATGGATTTTCTTTGTTTTAAGGAGTTGAGTCAAAAATTACTGTTCTACTAAATCAGTTTTTTCCTACAATGAATAAAAATTACAATAAGTGAATTTTGTTACATTTATTTTCTGTGGAATAAATATTAATATTAACTTCTAGTATAATGCTTAAAATTAAAGTGATATTAGTTTCTAGATACAATAGTTGATTATTCCTTACCTAAAATCAGATTTAGTAATCCGAATATCTTAAATTTGACATATCTAAGATTAGTGAATCGTTGCCATTGTGTATTTAGATGTATACCTATAAGATTAAAGTATATTAATTTTGTGTAAAAAATATATAATTTTATAAATTCATGCAGGGCTCGGAGTTGTCCTGATATTCCTGAAATTCCTGATTTTTTAAAAAACGTCCTGAAATGTCCTTATTTTTCAAAATAAATCCTGGAATTCCTTAATTTTTTATTACATTCCTTTGAAAGTTTAATTTTAATTAATAATTTTATATTTTTCAGTTGTAAATTTTTCTTTCAGTGGAATATATTTTTTCTTTCAACTGCTTTCTATGCAGAAAGAAAGAGAAAAATTTCCCCCTTTTTTGTTCTCTTTCAAACCGGAAATAGGGTTGCCATTCATTCGTCTCCGCCTCGTTTTCAACCATTGCTCACGTATGTCTGAAGTCAAAAAAATTTAGGTTTGGGTTTACCATTAAATTCTATTTTGTGCCTCTACAGACAAAGTTTCTGGTTTTAGTAGTGCACAACTATTTACAATGATATCGAAATTGGGAGAATTATTGGCCTACGTTTATGCGCATGCATGAAATGCTTATCGCGCAATTTTGAAAGATTTTGATGGGTGTTAAGAAGAATGTTTATTATCAAGCTCAGAATTTTACTTTTTGAAAACAATTAATTTTCTTTTAAAAATGCCATGGAAAACGAAATTTTCCGACAAATGTTTGGAACTGCAAGATGGGAATAAATGCCTAATCAAGAAGACATGGTGCCGAAGTGTTGACGATGTTCATTCTGCGGAGTGCTTCGTATGCAAAAGCAAATTCAGTGTTTCAAATATGGGTTTTAGACAAGTGCTTGCGCATGCAGATGGATCAAAACACAAAAAAGCTGTGAATTGTTACAAGAATCAAACACTATTTACTATCAAGTCATTAACTTTATCTGAATTCTCGACATCGACTGTATGTAGTAGTGAATAACAAATCATGGCTTCCCAAAACGACATCAGAGAAAAACCATTAAAACTGAAACCATTTTAGTTTTGGTGGCAATAAAAAATAATTATTCTTTTTCATCTTTGAATGGATTTAGTTAACATTTACGGAGAAATTTTTGATGATTCCTTCATAGCAAAAAATCTCAAATTATCTGACAAAAAAGTCAGGTATATGATTAATTTTGGATTAGGTCCGTATTTCAAAACTCTTTTGTTTCGGGATATCGGCACTTCATATTTTGTTTTACTTTTCTATGAAACTACTACAAAATAAATAAAGAAACAGTTGGATATTTACATCTCATATTGGTCTGATAAACATGGTAAAAATGTCATTTGTCACCTCGAATCACATTTTTTAGAACATGCTGAAGCCAATAAAATTGTAAAAATTTTATTAAGTTTTATTCAAAATAATGGTTTAAATTTAGAAAAATTAATGCAGTTGTCAATGGATGGACCAAGAGTTAATTTAGCTGTTTTAAAGCAAATGAATAGTGAACTGAGTAAGCAAAGTTTACCAGTACTAATTGATTTGGGTACATGTTGCTTACACATAATCCATGGAGCACTGCGTAAGGGTATTGATAAAATTGATTGTAATATTGATGGATTTGCTATAGATATTCATCAATTTTTCAAGCTATCTCCTGCAAGAAGGGAAGATTATCATTCCTTACAGTTAGAAATACTGAAAGAAACTTTAGCTAGACATAGTTTCCTTCGTCATGTTGAGAGCCGTTGGCTAACTTTGGGCTCAGTTTGTGAGAGAATTGTTGAGCAATATGATGTTCTAAAGGAATATTTCATTGTTAAAATACCTAAAGAGTCGAAATCTCCTCTTTCTGATAGACATCTTCGGATTATAAAACATTTGAAAGACCCTAAGACTCTGGCTTATCTGCACTTTGTTTCATTTTTTTGTAAAACTTTTGAACCTTATTTACTTCTAATGCAAAAAGTCGAACCTTTAGTACATGTGATGTACAGTAAGTTAAATGACCTTGTTCGCAGTATTATGTTTAAATTTTTAAACCCAGAAGAAATCTGTGAAAAAAATGGAGTAAAGTTGCTACAAATTAATGTTGATTCAGGAAAAAATTAGTTAAATTTAAACAAGATTGAAGTAGGTCATGGTGCAAAAGTAATGCTGGAAGAACTTACTGATAAAACAACATTTCTACAAAGTATTAGAAGCTGCTACATAGCAACTTCAAAGCATTTGCTTCAAAAAC
>JAPDSC010023325.1:0-20364 GCA_026290005.1 Latrodectus geometricus
TTAGAGATGCACCTCGCATGTGGATATAGCATCGTCGAAAATGTCTATAAAATATCAAAAATGATCGAAGTTAACCGCATGTCAGCAGTCGTAACGCGCAAGAACTAAAAATCTACATGAAAGCTGTTTTAAACCTTCTTACAAAGTGAATCCAAAAGAAGTTACATAAAGTTCACGTAAAAATGATGGATTTCTTTTTCCCCAACCTAATATAATAATTATATTTCTATGGGATAAGCTGAATTTTTCCATAGTCTATTATAACCATAAAATACGCTAAGTTTAATTTGAGGTAACGCAAAATAAATTGAAGCAAACAAACGCACAGATATAGTTTAATTCGATGCAAGATTTGGATAGTGAATGTCAATGTCGAATATTTTTAAAACGTGGAAGTGTCTAATATTTAAATTGATTTATATGAGAAAATTAAGAAAAATAGACTAATATAATTTGGATTTTGATGTAGATATATTTCTAACAAAATGATAAATTTAGAAAATTTATGCATCTTTGTCAGATAAGAAACATAAACTTTTTATAGAAAATAAATTTAGATTTTTTACCTCAAGAAAAACGAAATTACTCATTCAATTTGGTATGCCTTTTTTAATATCTTAGAAAATTGCTTAGAGTTTTATTCAACTTATGGAATAATATTATTTCATCATAAAAGTGGTACTGAATTGAAAATCAATGGTACTTCATTAAAAAAAAAAATTTTAGTGACACATTTATTGTATTATCTTTCTGTTCGATTTTTTTGTTACCATATTTGATTTTTATGAGTACCATTGACGGGGAGAGAAGTTGAAGATAAAGTTTTAATACCAAATTCTTCTTGGATATGAATTTCGATATGATTTTTGTGAAATCTTTGAATTCCCAAAAAAGGTATTTTAATGTAGAAATTCAGTCAAAGGATTAAATAGAAACAAAAAGTGTTATTTTTTTCACTCTGTTTATAATGATTTTCAGATATCCGTTTCTTTAAGAACATTTTTGTTTATTGTTTGAAAGTTTCCTCTTTAAATGAAAACTTTTTATTTAAGATTTTAGTAACTTTTTAAATAAATTTAAAATATAAAAATCTGCAAATTTAATTAATTTTTTTTAAAGTAAGATTTTCATTAATGAAATATTTACCTAATTATAATGACCTATTATTAATGCCTTAAATTTTTCTCCTTAACGTATGATAAATTGCCAAGGTTTATAAAATAAGTTTCTAATGAATTAAAAAAAATTTCGTCAGATATTTTATCCACATATTTAGTTACAATACGGCTTTTGTTAAACTAATTTTTAAGTTATCTAAGTTTGTTACACTATTTTTTTAAATGCAAGCAAGTTTTAAAAAATTAATTTTCTTTGTAATTTTTAAGTAAAAAATAAAGCCAACGTTAAGACATATTCTGAAGTGTTCCAAGCACTTGATCTATAATTTGAGAATTTCTTTTTTGTTGTTGACACTTGGCAACGCCAAGCCCACCCGTCAGAGAGAACAGACGAATGAAGTCAGATAGGGAGCGTCTTCCGTTTTTTTAAACGAGCACCCTCAACGAAGGTGGAAGTACGACTTTCGGCTCATAGATGGCAGCCCCACTTGAATCTTGCAATTTAGAGATTGAAACCAGTGAAGACACAAAGCCTAGCTCCAACCACCCCCAGAGTTATTAAATTTGTAAGGGTAACATCGAGGACATTGCGACCTGATATATTTTATGTGCCCCAGTCGCCATTAGTGAATACGATGGATCTTCGGCTAAGTCGGGATTCGAACTCACCACCTTCTGGTAACGAAAACAATGCCCTAACCAACCAGGCCACCGATGATTATTTTTTTTTAAATGTACCAAAGTGTGTGCATGAATTTTAAATGTCTGTTAACTATATACTAAGAAATTTTCTCAGTGGAGAAATTGGCGATATTTTTATTAGTTTTTATAGTTATAAAAGTAAATACTTATAACTAAAACAACGCAAAACATAAAACCAAATGCATACTATCTAATCATTTTTAAATATATATTAGTCTCTTGTAATGAATCGCATTAAATATACAACTATTTATTTTTAAAATCTATTTACCTTAGTTTTAAATGAAATGGAATTCCATTGCAAGTAAAAAAAATTTTTTTGATTGCCACATTTTTAAAAGAAACTTTGAAATTAAAGATATTTTTTAAGTGGGAAAATTTTTTTTCTTATCTTGTGAACCTTATTTTTTCATATGTGAGTAAAAGTTTAAAATTACATTGTTGATTTTGTGGATTAAAAGTAAATAGCAACTTTTTATAGCTTTTGTATATAAATACCTTTTAAAATGTAAATAATTAAAGCTAGATATATGAGCAGTTTTTCTGTATTTCATTATCTTTCGCTATTTTATAACATTAAGCGTAAATTCATATTATAAGTTTTTTGACCACTTTATATTGCAGATGGTTACGAAAAAACATACTCGATTCAAAAAATAACTACAAGAAACCACAGCTTAATCTTTTCTTGGGAAAATTTCTTTTCGTGAGCTAATTCACTTAGTAAAATATTTATTTAGCAAAAGTAACCCCTAGAATAAATAGAGCCTTCAATTACTTTACCACTCATCAATGATTTAGCACGCTGAGGTGAACTCAGTTTTGAGGGAAAATGCTAAAAATCAATTAGTTCCATTAGTTCAGCTTTACGGTATCTTGTTACCACGGTTCCCTTATTTGGAATTGCCAGATTCCACTGGAGAAGCAGCTAAAAATACTTCAACCGTACCATAATTTGCATATTTGGATGAAATATGATTACTTTAAGAAGCTGGTTTTCTGGATTTTTATTGGTGTTAAAGTGTAATCATCATTTGGTCTTACAGTTCAATCATTTGGTTTATTTGTTTATTTTGAAACTATGTATTAGTGAGCAAAAGTTATAAATATATTACTCGCAGTTTTTTTAATGATTTATAATTTCAAAAATTAGAAACTTGTAATCTTTCATAGCATTCATTATTTAGTAATACGTGTTTTTTAAGTCATGCACTTCGGAACTCAAAGAATAGAATATAAAGAAATTTTTTATTTGAACTTCATCTTATAGAAGTCTTCGTGAAAATTTATGATTTTGGTAAAAAAATATGTTTGTTAAAAATATGTAAAAAATATGTGAATGTTTTATCGTGCTGTAGATCATCTAATGGCTTAAGTATGGTGTAAAACGTTTTAGTATCTACAGTGTATTCTTTTTTTAATGTTTTTTGTTCCGGGTTGGATTCTACAAACCGTTGAACAATAAGAGACAGATGCTGTGTTTCTGTTTGCAGCATGCATGTTCGTTGGGGGAGTTGCTTGGGAGTTCTTCGAGCTTCCTCCCTTGTAACATATTTATGGCATACTATTGGCCGTATTCATCAACCAGAGTTAAACAAGGTTTCAGGGTAAAGGACGAGTTAAGTCATGAAACGTTATTCATCACGACAAAAACAGCGATTTACTCGCCTATATGGATTCCTACAATAACCCTACGATTTCTGAGTGTTAGCACCGAGTCAGCAAACAATGGCCGACTTAAGCGATATGTTTGTTGACATTGATGTGCAAAATTTGCAAAATCTTGAACTAAAGGAAAGAAGAGCGAGATGTGTGTATGAAAGTAGGGAAAATAATTTTGATACTTTGGACGTAGTTGATTTTCGTAGCCGTCATAGATTGAATAAAAGTACGGCGGAACACCTTCCCGCTCGCTACGAACCTTTGTTTACATTTTTTCCCAGCCAATCAGAAACCGTCTTACATGTCGTGTTCGGTTAACTCCAAAGTTGTTTTACACGGGGATTTCCCCGTTTCGTGAATAAGAATCGGCGAGTCATGCTAGAGTTGAGTTATATTCGAGATAGGCTACACTCAAGTTAACCCGTGTTTGGTGAATACGGCAGCATCAGTGGAATGTCTTGGAAATTAATTCATGAGGTGGATTTTAAGACACCTCTTACAACAGCCTTTAGAAATTAGACTATTACTTCAGTTATTATATATATATATATATGTATATAATATATATATATATATATTTATATATATATATATATATAATAAAATTAATTTACTTAAAATTTCAACCTGAATGATGCTATTTTAGTTCTTTGAAACATGTGATTTCAAACTACTTTTCAGATGCTCTTTCTCCTTTTTTCTTCGTTTACTGAAAACATTTTCTTTGAAATCACGTGGGAAAGAGAAGCTTTCACAAGAGAAGCGTGGGCAGCAAACATTTTGGAGCTTACGAAGTCGATGGAAGCAGATTCATTTTACCACTTTTGTTCAAAATTGTATAAAAATTTCAGAAAATCTAGAAAAGACATAATTCATGATGCGCCATTTCAAATTCTGATTTTTTTCTCACATGATTATGGTTCAACATTGGGTACTTCTGGTGGTTTTAAATCAGTATAAATATTCTCCTATAAGCATGATACAATAAATCAAATGCATTTATAAAATATCGTATTGATTTTATTATTGAACAGAAAAACATTTCTTATAATGAAATCTATGGTGATAAAATCTTAGTAATAAAATAAAATACTACTCTCTAAATCATTATTGTCGGGAGTAAATGATATAGTTACGGTTGTGTATAAGGAAAAAGATGTAAGTGTAAATATTGATCTATAGATTTAACTAAAAGATAAGTATTTTTATAATGACTGAAAATTTCAGCATGAATTATATATACATATAAAAATGAAAAAAATATTATTAAAAGTAAAATAATTTTAATTTAGAAAGATGTATATATATGGATATTTTAATCTCTTCCTTAAGATATGCATTTCGTCAGCGAAATCAGTGACATTTTAACTTTGTTTTTGTGAAGAATTCTGAGAGATAATTCTAGATTTAATTGTCGGGTTGGATAATATATATTCATTTTTTGTTTATGTGTTGTTAATGGAATCTGAAATTTTTTAGTTTATAAAGCTTTATATTTTTTCATATAAATATTATACATTGTATTGATATGAAAAAATACATGCGTTGTAAAATTTCATAATGGAAGTCATATGTACTAAATCGCTTACAAATTTTTCAGAAACATAGATCTTTTAACAGAATTCCGCGAGATAGTTTGCAGAATAAGATTTAATTTTGTTGTTATATGGTCATTTTTTTTTACACAAGGGATTATTAGAGAGGGATCAACAATCTTAAATGAACTCCGAACTCATCCCCGAGGTCTACATGGAACCCAAGAACTGCTAAGCTAAAGGCAATGTTTTCATAATTATTAATAGGCATTAAAGATACTGGAAAAAATATTTGTTGACATTAAGTATTCTTTATTATGCATGTCAGTATAAAATAATGGGCAAAAATGATGTAAAATATAGGAAATGATATTATAATGTAAGATAATGAACAAAGAAATAATAACAGGAAAAATCTTGTTTTATACAATACTTTGTTACATAGAAGAAGTATGATCGTTCTTGTTGATATATTGATACGTATTTCTTTTTATAAAGAGTGGGACGTCTATAAACATCGGATTTTATTCCATTTGCTTCTTAAGGCAGTTTTGAGTTCTTGTGTGGCTTTAAAAGGTTAATTTTTTTAATATAAAGTTGGTTAAGAGCATATAAGGTGTGCTCCATTGCTTAGAATCCTTCTAATTTTGTTGATCTTTCTACGTTAATTTTTTTTGAACAAGAGGTGTAATCCAACGATAACCTACATACAATACATTACATACATTCAGGCATTGATTTTCCATGGTTTAGAGATATGACCGCATTCTTAAGAGTTCAAAGTTCCCCGATTTTATCCCAATCATTATTAAATAACGTCTGATAAATGTAATTTTGCTCATTCCTTGCATGTTTGTTGAAGGAGTGTTTTCACAACCTGTGGAAACTACCGAAAGTTATTATAAAGTGTTTTGAACATTTGTTTACTTTTTAGAAGGTTTTTTTTAAATACATAATTGGAAGTGGTAACATGGTGCAAAGAACAAAACCAGGGAAACTCTACGCATTTATCCTGAGAAATGTGCATGTAGAAGACAGAAATACAACACCCACCTTCTGTTTAGAGGCTGGGTTTGAACTCGAGAAATTCCATTCCTAAGACATAACTTCAGCACATGGTTAAGCTATGCCTACTCTGTGATAGCTAGGAAATTTTTCTAGTTTCCTCCCTTGTATGAACACCATATGTTACTCATTAAAAGTCTCCCCAGAAAAGCAAAAAAACAAAGCAGGTTTTCAAATATGTTTATAATAGCGTTCGTTTGTTACGCTATCTGCTACGTGACTCAAGCATCTAGTTTTGAGCTGAACCTATGAATACTAAATGGTGCCACAGCAGAAATAATGCAGCTACATACTCCTCTGTGTAGGGTTTAATTTAGAAGGATATGAAGGTCATATTATGCTTCTAAAATCTTCTATTTTTAGTGTTTTGAGCGTGAATGTTGTTTGTTAGGGAGTGTATTGTCATACATCAACAGAAAGTCTGCACCATAGGAAACACAGACATGATCTAGAAGAGCCTTGGTATAGTAATATGAAGTGTCAATGCTTCTTGGTAAAAAATGTAAACCGTGTCTTGCCATCGTGGCGTAAAGGACATCCACACATCGAAAAAGAATTCTTTTATGTACATTCTGGTGATCCTGACGAGTTTCATTCATCCTCCACTATAACTGTTGAATCATTAATAAAACAGGATTTTTCCATCTACACTGATAGGAATTATAGTTGTTGATTTTAAGGAATATACTCATGTATCATATTCAATATACTCATTGTATTTCTTGACAATACGTAGTCATACTGAACTACAAATAAAAGCTGTCTTCAAATATGTCAATATGATTTAAAAGCCAAAAAATGATTTGGTTTTCTAGTTGGAACCCAGAAGCAAGAAGAGGATACAAGTTATCAAGCCAAGAGTACAATTTATTATTCTATTTGTAATGCTACCTGCCTACCAATTAGCATTTGGACACCTATGCAAATGACGATATCAACGGTCCTGAGGAACGTCACGGCCTCCACCGGTATATATTGTGTAGGAAACAGCATCGTCATTAACCGCATGCAAGATTCCACGCTGTTCGGAGCTCTCTGATTTCGAGAAAGGTATAATTTTCGGGCATCACAAATATAGCCGATCCTTAACGGACATATCTAGCGATCTGAAGTACCCAAAATCGACAGTAGCCTATGTGATTAAGAAGTGGAAGGTGAGCGGTGATTGTCGGAATCTTCCCCGAGTCTGCAGATTAACGAAACTGGGAGATAGAGACCGAAGAGTTCTGTCCAGAAAAATTCGGAAGAACCACACCTAACCGATGGTCCTCATTTGCGAGGAGTTTCAACAGGCATCCAGGAGTATTGTTTCAATGAATACCATCCGTAAAAAAGCACATCTGCTTGGTTTTCATGGTCATGCTGCTGCCCATAAGCCTTTGATCGCAACGTCCAACCGCACTGCTCCGTTAATGTGGTGCAAAGCACATCGAAATTGGACCGTAGATCAGTGGAAACTGTTTCTTCGGAACGACGAATCAAGGTTTACCCTTTACCGTTCTGATGGCAAGGTTTAGGTCTAGCGTCTGTCTGGAAAAACGTCTCCTGCCAGAATAAATTGTGCCAACTGTCAAGTTTAGTGGAGGGGGAATTATGGTCTGGGGGTGTTTCTCCTGGTATGGACTGGGACTCTTGGTCCCCATTCATGATAAGCTCAACGCCGATGCCTACTGCACCATTTTGAATGACAATTTGCTTCCTATGTTAAGGCAGTTTTACGGATTGGACCCCTGTTATTTTCAGAACGACAATGCCAGCTGTCATATTTCGAGGTTAACCACGGCTTAGTATGTTGCTAATGGAGTTCATCGAATGGACTAGCCTGACCAGAGTCCAGACCTGAACCCTATCAAGAGCCTCTGAGACGAATTGGATAGCCGAATTAAGAGGTGCACTACCTGTCCGAAATCGGTGAAGGAACTTGTATGTCTACTCAAAGCCGAGTGGAAGACAATACCACGAGCTGTAATACAAAGACATGTGGAAAGAACGCCTCACGGTTCACGCTGTATTTGGCTCTCGTGGAGGCCCTACCAACTATTGATTTTGAATAAAGTTAATTTTTCTTTTCTATCACAGGTGTCCAAATACTTATTGGTAGACGGTGTATTTTTAAAATTTTTTTATTCTGTTTTCATATTTTCCACGTTGTT
Source organism: Latrodectus geometricus (assembly GCA_026290005.1). Taxonomy (NCBI): domain Eukaryota; kingdom Metazoa; phylum Arthropoda; class Arachnida; order Araneae; family Theridiidae; genus Latrodectus; species Latrodectus geometricus. The sequence goes on from JAPDSC010023325.1 coordinate 8,236, forward strand.
TACTTTAATATGTAATAGTGATAATTATTTAGAAAGATTTTCCATTTTCCAATTCCATTTTTTAGTTTAAACTTGTTGTTCTTGTTGGGTTTTCCCAAAAGCATAGATGCCTGTAAGGGTAGTATGAAGAAGGTATAATTGATAACACGATTCTGTGTTATCATTCGTCTAATACTCATATTAAAGATGTATGGTAATGCAAAACTTCGATGCTTACGTATGATGCGCGTACTAGATACTTATGTATCTAGTGTGAATGAATAATGAATAATATTTAATTTAAGAACAACGATCTGTACTCTCCAAAGATAGTTTTATTTTATAGAAAAAGATCTTTGAAGGCAACATTGTGCCTCTTTTAATATACTATATTATTTAATTTTATTGTATAATTGCTTGCAAAGTATGTATATTGTTTATAAAGTAATAAATAATTTAGCCCTAAAACTAAAAAATCTATGTTTTGTCAATTTTCACCTTCAAATTATAAGTATCCCGGATTTAATAAAAACAAGATCATCAAGTTGAAACATGAAAAAATAATAAATATCACAGAAATCATAATAAGCACTATACTTTTTGAATTTAAAACGTACATATTTTTGCAGGAGGACCTCGAATGTTTAAGATTGTTTTGCTAGTTTTCTATCAAAGCCTTCGCTGTAAAAACATTTATTCACACTGAAATAAAAAAGAAAATGTATTTTATGTTTTATTTCAGCAAACAGAATCTTCAAAAATGCACCTCCGAACATATAATAAACTTTCATCTCTTTGTAAATAAATGTTGATAACCATTCTTAGTGAAAAGCAGAATATTGCTTTTCATGTTTAAGTGCAAATCATACAAAATGTGTGCAATATTTTAGGAAAACGAGCCATGAATTGTTTTCAGCTTTTCATAAACACCAAACTCTTTTATCTATTTTATTTTTGAAGTTTATAATACGTTTATCATGCAAGTAGAATATTTTTAAGCTGGTTGTTCTTTCTGGTAAATATGCTTCACTACAAAAAAACAAAAGCATGAGTAAAATGAATTATAAGTTTATAATTAAAATACGAGGAAATGTTTAAAAATGTCATTGGATCGCAGAATTCAAATATTCTGAAGACACTGACATCACATAAGGAATGCATGTTGAATTGTCAAGCCTTTTATTTTATTCAGGTAATGAATATTATTCATGTTACAAAATGTTTGACGCCTTACGACCTCCTAACGGTAATTATGCGACTTTGAACATGTAATGGCTTTATTTTTTCTACAGCATCAAGAGTATGGTGAGAAAAAATCATTTCAGACTGTAATTTTCTCCATGGACATAATAATTGATTACATTTCCTTAATGATCGAGATCACAGATATCTGAATTGGTCAGTTAAAATGACAATGATCACAGCGTAAAATAAAAATCACTTAACAACAACTAAATAGAGAGGGAAAAATAAAATTGTATTAAATAGAGCGAGTCACAAGAGGTCGAATAGAATTCTTTACTATGAAATCACTGTGTGTTGCAATGGTTTCGTGGGATTTTCGAACGCATTAATTACATCCTAGATACCATTAAAATAAATTGTTTGGTCAGATAAATCATGATTAGTTGGTAAAATTCATGTATGAGATTCCCCACGATGTTAATGTTTTAAAAAAGTATTGTACAAGCTAGCAATTCTATAATGTTTTCGGCTGTTTTTATATATAGTTATCTAATCAAGTTAACTGTGTTTGAAATAAATTTAACAACAATGATAAGTTTTGCTGACCTTTCGCGTAGCAAAATTTTCACGCATCTTCCAGAAGCGGGCCGAAATCGGAATGTATTGTTTTGAGAAACATTTTGGAAAGTTCCTGAGGATGTAGAAATCACATGAAATTGCAGAAATAAATCCTATACAATGCAGACGCGTAATTGAAAGTCCTGTTTATTTTCACATCCATAATATAATTATGTGTGAATATCTTTAGATACAGTATATTTGTATATTTTTTTTTACAAAAACGTTACTTGACTCATAGAATCACATTCTTTCCTTATGGGAAAATGTAACAGGCACGATAGTACGAAGTATCTTACAATACTTGAGACTTCATTATAAAAGATAAGAATTAATTTTTGATTTGAAATTTGTTGATAAGTAAACAATGTATGGAATCATAATAGGATTGAACAAATCTAGGTTCTTAAATTTTAAATTTCAAACTAACAGTAAAAACATTTTCAATATTATTTATATATGTAATAAGACATGTGACAGTACATGTATAAGAAAGTAATAAGTTAATTAATTTGAATACATATTCGAAACATTTTTTAATAAGATATTTAAAGAGACCGTCATCAACGCGTGTAGGGTTTAATAAATTAAATTCGAATTGTTAATATTAACCATGTTCTCTGTTTAAAGTTTTATTTTTAAATTGTTTTGAATAAGAAATACAGTGGTGAAACTTAACGTCTCATTAAGCCACTGTCATCATTTTCATAACTCACACCCCTTTAATTTTTAGGTAATGAAATTTATTACTTGTGGATGAGTAATAAACGTATAACACAATTTATTCCTGTTAAAAGTTTTATTTTGAATAGAAACATAGTACAGAAAACATTTAAATCGGTTTTTATTCAATAACATCTAGGACATATGTGTACATGTTAAAAATAATAGAAGACAAATTGCAAAATAAAAAAATGGAGCGAGTAAATAATTTTTGAAATTTAAAAATCTGAAACCCCTGTGTTCTTTTTTATATAGTTTATATCGCTTACAATAAAAATACTTCAGAAGGCTCCGTAAATTTAGCATTGTATATTTAGATACAAACATTGTTAATCAATTCCACTAGTTATGTCTGTTTTTAAAAGCAGCCGCAACTGATAGAAAAGATTGATAACAATTTGCATTTGAACAGCAAAAACAAAAGTGTCGTTAGGTATTATTGCATGTGAAAAGTAATTGAATGAAAAGAATGCTATATTGTATTATTCATGACTTGGTATTGATGCATCCGGATTGGTGGAGGATTATATTTCGTTTGAATTTCTTTGAACCAATTAGACTAATTTATGCAAAGAATCTTTGCGTGTTAGATACTTACAGAGCTTAAGCCCCCTTTGCTGATGTAGTATGAGGTGGAGAGAGGACCTTGAATTAAATACCAACTACTACATTTGGCCATGTTTCAAAATTGTGATGAAGATGATAGTGACTATACAGACTAAATCTGCTAATTAGTTGGTATTTACTGGGTTTGGATCAAATCGCTATAAATGTATGCTTTTTACAGAACTTAGGTTGCGGAATCCAAATAAGTTCTTGGTCATAACTTCCGCACAATTTTTACACAATACGCAGAAAAATATTTTTAGGCATGATTTAGAAAATTGCAAATTTGGTAATACTCGCGGAAAACTTTATTTGGAGTCTTGAATCAAAACGCGAAGGGAAATGCGAAGGGATACCTTTTCAGTGGATTAGGTAAAAAATGTGTGTTAATATGAAAAATACTGATACCATAAATAATACCAGTGGAAACAATTATAAAATTTAACTATTTTCTACGCATTTTGTGTTCAAAACTAGTTTGAATTTATTATTTTTTTTGTGATGAAATTTCTTTTTTATAAAATATACATTATACACTGCTCAAAACAAGTAAGAATATTAAAAGTCTTTTACAAAATAACGGTATAAGCAAATTTTTTGCATAAAATGGAAGAAGAGAGAGACAAATGGAAATTTTTCTCATTGTCAAACTTCGCAAAATAAAAATTTTGCGTTTGATATCGATAACGACGTTTTAGCGGCAGCGAGTGAAATTTGACTTTCAACTTAACATAAGACAAAGCAAGAAACATAAAATTGAAATTCAGTAAAGAAGTTGTTTAGCTGAGGACGATGTCTAAACGAAATCATTTAATCGAATCAGAAGTTTAATGAGTTGTTGGCCTATTAAAGGTGGGAAAATACAATCTGAAGCAGCAGAAGTCATTGGAGTTTCACAAAGTGTGATTTCCAGGATGTGGGGCTTTTAACTAGAAATGCAGGCTGAAGATCAGGGTAAGGTCGTAGACGTACAATGACGCCTAATAAAGATAATTATTTAACTCTAAAGGCTAAAAGACAATGAAATAAGAGAATGCCACTTTTTTTCAATAACACCTTCGCTTAGATATTGATTTGTTTTGACGCAAACTGTGAAAAACCGCCTTCATGTTATAAGGTTGCATGATCGTCACGTTAACAGCAAGGCACTGTCACGCCTGCAAGGGTGACAACCAAGCTTGTGAACTAGAGAAGAAATGAATGCCACAATAATATTTTCTCTGAGTCCTGTTTTACACTTCATATCTCATCTATTTTCAGCTGAAAGAAACGTGGCACGAGAAACAATCCTGCTTTCGTGCATAAGAGTTTCAAATTTGGTGATGAGGGAGTTTTGGTTTGTGCTAGCATCTCCATATCTTGTGAAATGTTGCTCTGTTTCACCGATATAGGGATGAGATCTTCAGACTTCTTGTAGTCTTTTACCCTGCAGCAATTGGAAATAACTTCATGTTAATGAGCGACAATTGCTGGTCACATAGAGATAACTTAGTGAATGATTTTTTTTGGAGAAAGTAATCTTTCGAATGGAATGGCCAGCATAACGTCTGGACTTAAACCAAACAGAGCATCTTTAGGAGATTCTATGCAAAAGAGTTGTTGGACCTTATCACCCCTACAAACTCTCCAAGAACTGGAAATATTTCCTCTGGAGCAGTGGGTTGGAATAACTCAATGTCTCATAGGTGTTTAACGTATCTGGCCATCCGGGGAAATCATAACAAACGAAAAAGCGATTTTCGTTTTAAGTAAAGAGCTTTTTATGCTTTTCTCAAATGCACAAATTGAGTATTTCCTTTTGTACCCAAATGCTTTATAAAACCTATTTTTTTCTGCTAAACAAATGTTATTTTTAATCTTATAGCCTACTATATCTGTTAATATATTAATTAACCAAAAAATTCTCCAGATGCAAGATTAATACACAACTTCAACTTTCTTTAATTGTTTTGAGTAGTGTATTAGTTTGTATTTATAGTTGATTTGAAATTAAATTAGTAAATGTTTGCCATTGATATAGCATATGGAAAAGATAACATGTGTTTGCTAAACTAAAATATCTTCTCTTATCTTTAAATACTTTTACTCATTAATAAATTTCTTATGTATATTTTATGTTTAAAAGAAATATTTTACTTTTGTCACTATAGCTTATAAAATGTTTCTTAGAATTCAATGTCAGAATATCTTGAAATTTAGTATAGTAAAATTTATAACTCTTTTACGAAATAGTTTAAATGCCAAATACTTGGATGATTTAATCTTTTTGTAGAATTATTTAAATAGTCCAAATAGATAATAAAATCCTCGAAGAACTTTTAGATAACGGTTTTCCATTTCCGCCTATTAAATGATTTTAAAAGATTGATGGCGTCATGAAATGACACTCATGGGTTTACGATTTGAAACTTATGAAACTCTGAATTTTAAAGATATTTTCAGAAGATAATTATTTTCATTCAGGAAAAGATTTATGAAATGTGTGAATTAATTTCAATGTTTCAGTAATTTTTTTGTGATAAAAAGAAGTTTATAGTTGCATAATTAGTATTATATGCATGTTAAGAAGTTTGTTTATGAATATTTAGATCATATTTTATAATAGATTCTATCTGATTATTTTTTCTCTCAACGCGATAGTTTTTTTTATACTCCAGGGTCAATTAAACCAAAACCTTAAATTGGTTTTTAATCCATCACATTTGAGTTAGATGAGACTGTATACGGTAGACTCAAAATAAAACAGTAGGAGTTATCGTAGATTTAATATTACTACTTTATAAATCAGCATAAAAGTTTCTTGACTGGCAGTAAGGAAAAAAGTTTTAGAGGAAACCAAAAATATCTGGAATTATTATATAATAATTTAAAATATAAGTTGGCAGCTACATTCCCTGACAGTTAGATTGATATTGACGTAGATCTTGTGACAGAAAGATAGCACGTTTAGTCCGATCCAGCCTTAAATTTTTCATGTTGCTTCTTAAGCCTCTAGTGTATATATAATTCGAAAATTAGGAGGCGAAAGGTCTGTTAATCATTGATTTCGTTTTTTAACAAAGCATTCAAAATAATAAGGCATCATTTCCGTGTGTAATATAGGATGTGTCCAATAAGGAGGCAAAATATCTATGCCAAGTTCTAATGCTGAGAGCAGTTGTGAAATACAAACTTTATCCTTATTTTCCACATTACCTTGCCAATTATTTTAATAAAACGTATAAAAATTTTTTATAGGAAGTTCTGTTACTATGGTAAAAGTATGGTTTGTTTGTTACTAATATTTTAGAACAGAATAAAAAGCTTTAGTTACGCTTTTAATTTTCAGTAACATGACACATTTATGTTCTTTTTATTAATAATTCCATGAATGTAAATAATAAATTAATATAAATACATTTTATCGAAAAATATATTCATTCGATGTTACACAACTTAGGGAGTTGTTATAACAGTTAGTTGATTATGTTATATTAATTTTTTCCTCATGAGGGAATATTCAACTGTGACTTTTGGCTTGAAGTGGATTCTGAACTAATGTAAGCATTTATACCTGAGGTGGAAATTGAACCAACGAATTATTGAAGTAAATGTCAAAGTGTTAATCGTTCAGTTATTAGCTGAGTCCCTTCATGGTAAAGATTGACACTGTTATCTACTTGAGACCGAGGAATTTATCAAGCAAATAAGTTTTCTATATTAATATAAATTGCTTACAGAAAGTATTTATTCTCTTCGGTAGATGTATTTGAAGAATGATCAGTACAAAAGAAGTCTAATGACTGCTACCTTAAAAATATTATACAAACTTTATAAATAACAAACAAGTAATCTTTTATTGTGTAAGTCATTGGAATAAAAAACGCATTTCATTAAAAATTGCAAAAATGTAAATTTATATCTCACTTTAATCTTGTAAATTTACAATCGATGAAATATTTTTCGCCCTTGCCATGTAGAACAAAAATATTAGAGCCGCGTTGGCCTGGTTGGTTAGGGCGTCGTTCTCGTTACCTAAAGATGGTGAGTTTGAATCCCGGCTTAGCCGAAGATCCATCGTGTTCACTAATAGCGACTAGGGTACGTAAAATATATCGGGTCGCAATGTCCTCCATGTTCCCATTACAAATTAATACCTCTGGGGGTGGTTGGAGCCAGGCTTTGGGTCTTAACTGGTTTCAATCTCTTAATTGGATGATTCAGATGGTGCTGCCATCTATGAGCCAAAAGCCATACTTCCACCTTCGTATGAGGGTGCTCTATTTGAAGACGCTCTCTCTCTGTCTTCGTTCGCCTAGGCTCGGACGGGCGGCTTGGCGTTGCCAAGTGTCATCAGAAACAACAACAACACAAAAATATTGATCTAAATTTGCGGTGTCCATTCACATACTTTGTATAAAAATTGTAAAATTCATTCTGTCATAAAAATGTTTGTCTTTATTATTCTTCATTGTATAATCATTGTTTTTAAATACATTTTTGCCACACAGTTTTAACGTTGAAGAGTAAGCAATATATATACTTTTTTAAATGTAGAATTTTTTTTCTGTCAATACTTATTTCTATCAATATTTTGCATTTGATAACCTATTTCTTCATAGAGAAGATAGCGTGTAGTTCTATGTAATGACACATTTTTCTAAATCGTTGCAACATTTTTCCATCTCCAAACATTTTAGTAACATAAAATTCATTCTAATGAATTCATTCCAAATGCTGTTTTTTATTTGATGTTCCACTAGAGAAACCAACAAAATCTTACTAAGATTGAAAAATGATGAGATATCATTTATGATGATATTTCATTTAAGAGAAAAAATGAAATATGTATTCTAGAAAATATATTTAAAGCGTTTATGTTTTAAAATATATCCATCCAGAGTTGTTTTTATGAAAGTTTTATAAAAAATTACTTAGCATGTTAGCCTTGCAAATAGAATGCACACTTTTAGAAATAAAAATTATTCTCATATGTAATAATATGTAATAATAAAGCATCAAGTAAAGGGATATGATTCGTTTTTTTTTTTCAAAAATTCTAATGTTTAATTATTATATAATTCAGAGTGCTCTGTATTTTAATACTGTAAGAAAACAACTTCAAAATACAACCAGCTTTTGTGATTAATGACAAAGATTGTCTGCTGGGCAGAATGTAATTAAATTACCTAAATTTGTTTTTAAAATAATTCATTAGCATTTCCTGAATGTTTGTTTTGTTTTCATTCATATAATTGTGTTTTGTAACATAGTATTTTAGAGGAGAGAATAAACTTTGTAGACATAACGAAACAATGCTTTTTCTCCTCTTTCTATCATATTCAACAATGTATAATTTTCCCATTTTTTTTCATTTGAGAACAATACTATTTACAGAAAAACTAAGGCATTAATTTTTTTTACTTATTTCTTTTTTTAAAATTTTCTTCTTTCTCTTTTTTTACAAGTGTTTTAAAAATAATTGAATTTATATTGTTGTACTAATCTACAATTTTCATTCAAAATTGGTGTAAGAGTCAGAAAATTTGACAAGAAATTTTAGTTTAATTTTTATTTTATTCATTTAGCTTCTGTAAAATTAAAGTTTATAGAAAGCGAATATTTGATATATAAAAGTAAATTTGGTTTGGTGCTGAGAAAAAAAAATATAATTTTGTTGAAACTATGACTAGTAAAAGTAAATATTTGATGCAACTATGAAAGAAATTAAAACAAACTTTGATCAAAACTTGATTTATAAACTAATTCTAAGAAATGGCACCAAAAACATTTGCTATAAATTTTTCTATTTAGTATAATCTTTCTGTTTTAGAAAGTTAACATAAAATATTCTTACAACAATTCAGTAAAATTTCATTTTGTGAATCTTTATACAGTTTGAGACTCCTCAAAATTAAGGTAGATTAAGCATTTACAGAAATTTAAAACTATTAACAAATAAATTTAAATTTTCTGATTTTCGTTCGATTGATAAGCTTTACATATTTCTTCTAAAGAAATATGCATACAAAGTATGATGTAAAATAATACAAAAAATAATAAAATTGAAATAACAGTGTGAAAAATGCGACAGAATGGCTTAATCAAAAGTTACTTCGAAATAAATAGTTAAAAAAGGATACACTTATTTACAAACTACTAATGAGCTTATTTTAGTACAATAAATTCATAAAAGGATTCATTAAAACATTTTCAAGATCAAATTGATGTTTATTATTGTATATGGGATGAATAGAGAACTAAATCATTTAGTTTGTTGTTCCATGGTTAATTTTATTCAAGAGAGTTTAATCAATCGAGACCTACTTTTTAAAAATAATATTTGAGGTAAATTAAAGTAAAAATTAAAAGTAATAAAAAAGTAAAATTAAAAGTAATAAAAAAGTAAAATTAAAAGTAATAATTAAAGTTAAAAAAAAAGTAAAAATTAAAAGTAACATTTCCTCAAATATTAAGTAATATTTGAGGAAAGAAATTCGATCACGAATCAATTCGGGTAATATAAATGTTTCAAAATGATTTTAAAGAAATCTTGAAACAAATCATTATGTAAATTGTTTTGAACTTCCTTTCTTGCCTCCCCCCCCCAAGATTAATTAACCTAAAAGTGATAAAACTATCATTAGACATTTACTGTTCATAAAATCATGCATGAGTTATTGATTTTAAAATCATTTTTATTGACATTTACATAATCAATTAAAAAATTATAAAACCTCTAATTTTGAAAATAAAATTACTCCTTAAGTAACAGTTAAAAAAAATAGTAGCTATTCAATTCGAGTAGACAAATTTATTACTACTAAAAACGCATGTATACAGTAAACGGAAAAAAATATCAGCTGAAAAAGAGAAAAAAGTCAATTTACAATCTGTATAAAACAATGCAATTAAGAGACATTCCTTATTTCTGAGCCTGTTGGTTTTTATGCAGTTCAAGAGAAAATACTTTACTCTTGTTATTGTTTTTCCCAATTATTTCCTAAATAAATACGCTCTATTTTTTCCTTTACCACTGTAGAAATGAAAAAACATTTCTGTATTGCACTAATTTTTCATAACATGATATTTGTTATCTTGCCTTATTTAGGGGATAAAATTTCGTTATTGTTTTCGGGGTAAAGTATTTCTAGGTAATATCTGAAAAAAATATGTTTTCTGTAACTAATGTATTTTTCTATCTCTATTTTTATCTCGTGCTTGTTTCTGTAAATACTATTTTATCACATTGTTCGCAAATGTAGATAATAGATAAATGATTATAATTGATTGACATTATTTTATATTTTAGCCTTTTTATGTAAAAAGATATCTAGTAGTTATGAATGTTGGTTTAATTTTGAATTTAAGCTATAATAACAAGAAAATTTGGAGATTTCTATGAGATTATTGGCAGTTTGTTAAGGAAAATAAAAGTTAGCTATGTTTGTATACCGTTTTTGATGTCTATTAATTTGATTCTTGCTTTAATACTTCTAAATTTATTTAATAATTCACTTGTCACATCTTTCTTAATAGCTGTTAGTTGTTTTGAGCAAACATACCATGAAAAACATGAAACCTTTCTTAAAAATACTTTTGCTCAATGTATAAGTAAAAGTAATTTAATTTGTATAAAAAATATTATATTTTTATAATATGTATAACATACATATAAATTTTTTAAATCTTCTTTTTTGATATTATAGTTATAATTAGATATATTTTTAAAGTTTTTGCAAGATAAAATAGATTTATTTGCAAAACATTTGAATGTTTTTCAGCATTTGAGTTTAATTCATTTACAATTTGTTTAATACGTCACATTTGTCTAATTGGATTACAATCTAAAATCTTTTTTAGCATGTAATCTGAGAAAAAAGGTTCTGCTCCGGTTAAATTGGATTTATTCTGATTTTCTTAAGTGTTAATTTTAATCTTGTAAGATTGGTTGAGTTTTAAAATGTAAAAGAATACAAAGAAATTCACTCTAATTAAATAGATTCTTCACTATCTATATTTTTATATATTTTATATTGTTTATATTGTTATCTATTTTTTATGGATATAATATTAAAGAGTATTTTACTAAGAATTTTTTGCTTTGTTCAAGCAGTTGTTTGTTTATACGTAATTAAACGAAAATTTTGTGGATTAAAAAATAAATATAAAATCAATATAGTTAAAGAATATATTGTATATATTTTTAAATATTGTACAGGGTCATTAAAATAAATGGAAAAATCTAATTTCTACTATAAATAATAAAAACCTAATAATCTCTTTTCTAATTTTTTAATTATATATATATATTGTAATAAAAAGTATATATGTATAGAGAAAAAAAAGAAAGAATTTAATTTTGGCAAAATAAAGGAACTAGTAAATCTTTTAATAAGAAAAACATAATTTATATAATCAATTGAAAAGAATATTACTTATTCTATAAGAATTTATAAAAATCAGAAAATATCGAAATTGTAAATAACTACACTGTGGCTCTGATCTACATAAAATAAGAATATAGAATATTAATACTTTTTTTTACAACCAAAACACAGGTTCTCAATTTGAAGCTACAGTAATAAAACAGAATATATCTTTAATATCACAATTCAAATGTCCAGTTAACTTTTTAGCTAGTTGTTTCCAACAATTTTTTTCACGGAAACGATGCCTTTTTTATTTTAAAAAGCAAAAAAAGCATCAAGATTCTCTTTTCAAATGATAAGCATCGCAAAGCGTGAGAAAGAAACAAAAATCGATTTATAGCTTGGAATTTTCTACTAAGAACGCTTTTCAACTTGGTCATCCTTAAGTACACAAGACGAGGACGAAATAAATTCAGTGCTTCAGAACAAGCTACTTACTTCCAGGATGTCCGAAATTCGCCTTTGGCTCAATGCCAAACCGAACTGATAAGAAAGGAAACTAATTTAACTTTTTTAAAAGAAATACGTCAGCGTGTAAGAAAAAGTTCTTTTCGTTTTCTGTTTTATACTGATCACTAACTTACAAAAATTCATTCTAACAAAAAAA
>JAPDSC010023325.1:20374-38967 GCA_026290005.1 Latrodectus geometricus
AGATATAAATTTATAGTTAATTATAGTAAATAATTTACTATAAATTTTTATATTCGCGTTAAAATATACTGCTATAAAACAATCGAAAATAGTTCTTTTCGATTGTTTTATAGCAGAGTTTCTCAATAATGGCAACGTGTAACGAATGGTACATTGCATTGCTTTTGGCAGTATATTCTTAGACGAACATATTTGAAAATGATATTCAGAAATGAATGTAAAATGATATCCATTTGATTATACACTTAAACTATTATGAATAGTTACTCACAATACGCAATAACCAGTTAGTTTAAATAATTATGAATTGTGTTGCTGAAAATCTATAAATTATTTTATTTATTTACAATTATATCGAGTTAAATTAGTTACAAGCACACATAAACATGTATTTATAAAAACAATCTTTTTGTCGCATATTATGCGTTAGATGATAACTCTTTCAAGTGTTATTTCTTTTCTCACCAGCTCATTGACTCATAACTCACCAAAGTAATCCAATTTCCTCTCTTTGATTACAACTTATAATCATCCACTTGTCGTTCCCCCTTTTTTTTCTGATATCACTGTTCTTCGTCTTTATCGCAGGTTGTCCAGCTGGAGGAGGCGCCATCGACACATCTCAGCCCCTCAAGTGCAGGAGGCCTCATTCTCAGATAACGGCATCTCCCCGGACTATTTATCGGTTATCTAAATAGCGGCTGATTAGGTTTGATGCCCCATAAACGCGGCTGTTCCACGCTTTGCGAGCGGTGGGGTTGTTTCCGAGAACATTCCGTGTCGAGGACCCTTTCAGATGACTTTGAACTCTTGGGGGGTTGGGAGGGACGCTGGCGGGGGACAATGCAGTAATTTCTCTTGATTAGCTTTGTCATGTCAAAAGGAGGGAAGCGAAGTGAAGAGAAGTATTTATGAAGTAATTTGTAGATGAATTTTAAGCAGGGCATTTTGAGAACAATGCGACGTCATTGTTAGGCAAGAATGCATTGATATTAAATAGAACAAATAGATTTTCTAAAAGAGCCTGTAAGGTTAGTTTTATTGTTGGTATTTTGCATTTTATGTGTATTTATGCTAAGTGGGATTGTAGAGTAGCAATTGTTAGCGATGAAGGGAAACTTTTATACACTCTTTTATCTAATATTTAGCTATGGATTCATTTCTAAATTAGCAACAGATTGCTTCCCTGTAACTATCCCTGAGTTGGGCTTTACTAGTTTTATAGAAACAGAGGGTAGGAGTATTTGTAATTTAGAAGAAAGGAATAAGCAAAATGCATGATCTGCCACCCCCAAATATATCATTTCCCTTGCAAGGCATTACAACAATGACTGATTTAACATGACCCCAGCTGCCTTTATTGCACACGATGGATCTTCGGTTAAGCCAGGATTCGAATTCACAACCTTCCGATAATGAGAACGACGCCCCAACCAACCAGCTCACAAGTTTCTGGATGGCTTTAACGATTTTAATAGGAGGTTAGGAATTCATACTACAAAACTTTTGATAAATGGTTTTCTAATTATTAACATCATCTAAAACTTGATGTAGTCTGTCTAAAGAACTTTAAAACATTACTTTAAAATTATGAAGGCAAAAATATGATCTTCAACCAAAGAACATTATATTCTTACATCTTATGGACTAAAATTAACTTGAAATTAACAGTGAACATACTTGTAAAAACGCCTTATATATGTACCAGGATCCTACATTGAAAGTCATGGCGAACTTTGAAATGTGATAGACAGAAAAACCGTATGCTTGCCGCTTTTATGCCAACTAAAATAATAAATATATTCATTAACAAAATATGTAAATAAAAATATCAATCAAGAATAGATATTTTTATATACGTATTTTGATATTTATATTGGAATCTATAGCCAAATGAACAACTTTTCTTATGTTTTCCCTGTTGAAATCATTATTTTTCGTCAAACTCACAATAGTCATTAAAAATATCGTACTTCTTATCAATGATTTTCTTTTTTATAAGTTCTGAAACTTAATATTTTTTAATAACAGTTACCCTGAACGTTATTATTTATTTAAAATGTAAATAATTCTCAGGAAACATACCTGGATATGTCTAGTTATCTTTTACTATTCTTTATTAAAGTTAGCAAATTTATTTATGAAAATGCATGATTGATGAAGCTCAAATTAAACACAGAACTGTAATGGTACTCTTTTTCTATAAAACAAATTATTGAAAAAAAAAATCCGTCTTTCCAATATTTATACAAATATAACAAACATATATAAATGCAATTATAAATATACTTACAAGTATAGTTTAAATATTTACTTTAATGTCATTAAGGTATACTAATTAATATTGACAATTATTATTAAACTTTTTAAGAAAATTTTCTTAACTTAGAATCGAATAATTTTTCTAGGAAACATTTATTTCTAGATTATATTAAGACAGGGTACACATTTCTTTTACAAATTTAAAAGAACTCGAATTAAAATTTTATATGTTTTTCTGAACGAATTAATTTAAATCTGTAAATATTTACATTTGAAGTTCTCAGAGTTTGCATTCAAATATGTTTGATTACTGCGAGAAACACAAGTAAACAGAAAACATGAACCGAATAAACAATTTAAATAAATAAATTGAATAGAGTAAATTTATACTCCTTATTTTCTTATTACAAATAGTTTTGCTTATGCATCATGTCCTGATCTTATTTTGATCTCATTTAACATGCACTAGATCTTTTTTTATATTTACATGCCTATTCTAGTTATCTAAAAATCTTCTTCAGTTCCTTTGAAAGTTCTGAAGACATTTCAAGCAGTTTTTATCAAAGACAATCTTTTCAAAACATGGTTTATCGTTTTTGATAAGAAACGTGGACTTTTCAAAGCTCATTTCCCTTCGAAATATTTGGATGCTTCAAAATTGTATTACGTGTTTCCTTATATTGTATGTGTGATGATTCTTTACATTTAACCCATACAATGTGAAAATTCGATTACTCTTGTCCACTTTAAAATTAGGATTTTATGTTTTGCTGTTAGTTGCTTATATATATATATATATATATATATATATATATATATTTATTGATGCATGCTATGCGTAGATAAACTATTGAATTCAGCATGTTTTAATTTTAGAATATGTTATTGAGCAATTTAAAATCAATGTGTCACATAACTGAATCATTTATTTAAACAGTAATTTTAATTAGTTTCAATATCAAGTTTTATTTTATCTCCAGGGGTATTTAATCACTGTTCATATTGAATGAATTACAGAAACTTTAGTTAAATTAAAAAGTGAGTAATGGCATCATGTTATAAAATATTATGATATTCATAAAATAGCATATAAACGCTTTCATTTTTTTAAATGTTTTTATAGAGACACATATTATGATACTTTTTAATGTATCACGTGATTGTCTTTTAAATTATTTTATATTATATATTATGTATTACATTTTTAGCATATATGTGTTCTACTATCGTTATGAATCTATAATACTTACAAATGCTTCTAATAGCCGTTTATTTGGCTTTGATGTAACACAAATAAATACCTTAATTTAAATTTTGAATAAAGTTACTCTTAAAAATAATTTCATTTTTGAATCTTAAATTCTTTTAATTTTGATGAACATATAAGAAATATTCCGTTTACGTAAGGGCTTAAGATAAAATAGGTGTAATTAATTTGCAAACTATAAAAATGTCTGAACAAAAGTTTAATTCAAATATTAGTAGATAACTGTCCATTATATTTTAATTGAATAATAAAATAATTAATCACAAATAAATTCATATGTTAGGATTAGCAAAAATAAAAATCAAATTTTAATTTTATTTTAAAATACATGGAAATATTTTTAGCGTATAGTTTAACATGCCGATTTTCTGCAATAGTTTTAAGAGTATATAATTAAAAAAATACAAATCTCATTACCATTTCAACTCTAATGATAATTTAAAATAAACAATATATTTTTACATACGTTTTTATATAGTTATCTTCCATAATTTCCGCAAGAAGAGAGTTCAGTTAAATTAAGCATGGGCAAAATAATTATATCCCAGAAGCAAAATTTTTATCTAGTAATTTTAAACGCATTCATGAACCAAAAAAAGTTTCTTAATTCCGAAATATTTTTCTCCAGGTACAAAATGCGTTAAATAGAAACCTTTTTAAAGGTCTAATGCACACAGAGTTACGATTTTAGCCTTCATGAATAATAAAAGCATTTCGTCATTAGAACATAAAAGCTAAAAAAAAAAAAAATAATACAAAAAGTAAATAAAACAAGGAATGGAATTTAACAGGTTCTGAGAGTTATAAATTTAAAAAAAAATTTTACTCTTTCATTATTAAACTTTCTAAAGCTTGCTTTTATGGTGGAAGCAGTTCAAAGAATTAGGTTCTCAAGTTAAGAAAATTGTTTTTTTTTTCCACATACAAATTTTATGAGGTTTTACGCTTATGATCAAATATTAATGCAAGGCAGAACGAAGAATAATTGATTGTGTTTAGATTTCTTTTATGTATATTTTTTATACCACTTTTTCTTTTTTAACACCGCCGAATAGTTTTCCTGACGCTGCATAAAAATAATTTTCATTTCTTCCATTTTTGCATAGTCAGCTGGCTTAATATTCGCCAAGGAAAAACCGTTAGCCAATTTGTGCGGATTGAGCAAATTTGCTGGTGGATCTGGGATTTCTTTTCTTGTTTTTTATCAAGCAATTACCAAATGGCGAGCTACTGAAATTGTTTTTATTATTTACTTTTTTAGACAAACATTGGTGTTGTTATAGAAAGATTTTTGAATTTCTTGAGGGAAAAAGAGAGGATTTGCATATTCCCTGAAACTTGAAAGTTTTGTGAAATTGATTGAAACAATAGGGTTCCTTAATATTTGTTTTGAAAGAATAACCAAATCAAAATATTTCTTTGAAGATTTTGCAGTTTTTAAAGAAGTTTTTTTGCTTATTAAAATAAAATGGGATATAAACAGAAAAATTTTCTTAAATTTTCGTTTGTATGGCAATATTTGCAGAAGCTACCAACATTAAACAGCTTGTAAATAACTCATGAAACTTAAGAGTTTCTGATAAGGAAACAGAAATAAATTGGAGGAACTCGGCTTTCTAGTAAAAGAGATAAGCCACACTCCTATTATAGAGCAATTAGATTGAAATACTCTAGTTTCCTGTCAAAAGAGGGAAATATTTTAGGCTAAATGCTTTGTTCTTATAAAATTAAACTAAACGCTTATTTATATTAAGATATTGAATATTGGGGAAAAGTGTATTTTTTTATATTTTATAATATTTGGTGAAAATATTATTTTTAAGAAATTTATAGTTTTCGCAACTAATCATATTATTATCTATGTAAATGAAAACTTTGTTTTGTGTGTCTGCCGAATTTTTGTCCCGGTTTGAATTGAGAACGCCTGCATACATTGGAGGGAAACATATACCGAGATTTTGATATCTGTTTAACTTAAAATATAGAAAAATGTTTCACTTCGAAATTTTAATTACAACATTTGTAATTCATTTAAACCGTAATTAATTTTGATTTGAAATCAATATAAATTTGTTCCAATTGCAGTGGACATCCTTGCGGAATATTCTTTCGACTTTCTCCCTTTTAAAATTGTCATCTATTTATAACTGCTAGAAGCAAAGGAAAAAATATGTAAGGCACAGATTGTCACCTTTCTATTTACGTATCCACAGTGTAATTTTTTTAAGTGAAATAATACATGTTTTTTTTTCTTGTTTTTCCGAAAAAGTGATTTTTTTGCGGTAGTAAATGAATTTTCGGTTTTCCATCTATACTACCAATTGGAATTACATTTTTACGCTGATGAAGGAAGTTTCTACTTCAATAATTAACAACTTCGCAAAATGAAGATTTCAAATGTTACATATTTTAATCAATTTGTTTTTAATTAATCAATATTTAAGTCCTCATTTCATAATGTAAAACAATATTTTGGACAAAAATAATACCTACAAGTTTTCCTTTGATATTCATGGCTCATGAAAGCTGAAATCAAGGAATAAAAAAGTATGAAAAGAAGTTAATGCGTCTCAAATGAGTTTAAAATTAGATCGTAAAAATATTAGTTTGCTTTTTTTTAGTATTAATGAGATGGGAATCGAAATCTAAAACTGTTGAATTGATGGTCAAAGCGTTGAATTTTCAGCCACCAGTTTAGCGCTTGTCATGCAAGATCGCGGGAAATTAGAAGAACATGAACTTTAATTTGCATAGATGCACAAGAAGAAAAACCATAAATTCAGATTGAAAAGTATTTTTTTACTTCCTTAAATTTTGAAGTAGTCACTAAATATATTGTAAAATATGTGCAACTTAAGAGATTAATACCATAACCAATACGACCATGATAATCTGTTTTGTCTCATGACAATACATAATGAATTTACATTATCCTTCCAAAAGCTAGCTATGCAGCACCTCAATTCAAAGCAAATGGTGAACATAATATTTATCATCTTTTATCATTTGTTTGGTGATTTAGAGGCAAGAGGATAGACAGGAGTTTGGTTTTACATTTTTCTGTTTATAAGTAATGTGGATATCCATATGAATAAATAACAAGTGAATAACTACAGATATTTATCACAGCCATTTTTATTAGTTTTATAATGTCTTGATGACAATGGTAATCCTTATAAAAATCTGAATTACCCAAATTCTCTCACATGAGGTATATTTAATTAATATATCATTCATCAATTCGTAACCATATGGTAGGATAAATTTCATCCATTAATGATGAAGGCAGTGACTTCTTTGACCAACTTCTTCAATAACCAACTTCTTTGAATTGGCGTCCCACAATTCAAAGAATTGGCATGCTTCTTTGAATTGACTTGTTTTTTTTAAATTTAAGATCATAAATTGCCAAGGTTACGAAAGCTTTGATATCTGTAACTTGATAAGTTTTGACGTATCTCAATGCATTCATTTTATTCTAACAATGTTAGTTTCTTTGTTATAGTCAGTATTCGTGGTTACATTTATAAGTTTGTAAGATTAATCTCATTTTGAAAAACTAAGTTCCTTAAAAAACATCAGAAGCAAGACTTCTTTCGATTGCCTGTTTTAGAGGAATGTAAAATATGAATATTGGTAAATAAGTACTGAAAAAAATAAAGGTAATCAGAAATTAATAATAATTAAATGTAAATAAGACAGTTATAATTAATTAATTAGTCTCGCATAGTTATTGCTCATATAATAAATATGACATCATTATATCGATAAGCTTAATCTGAATTAAATTTTGTTCCATTAATTAATTATGATTTATTATTGAATTGCAAAATTTTGTAAGCCTCATTTCTTGTCAAAATTTTAATGAACTATTTAAATTTGAACATAAAGGGTTTTTGATTTCTTTTATTTTCCTATTTTACATGAAAAAGTTTCATTAATTAAGAACTTTTCCTCATAAGTATTCTTTTTAAAATACTGATAATATAAAATATATTTTTGATTTCTTGTTTCATTATAGTTTTAATATTTAAGAATTTATTGCTTACAATTAATTATCTGTTCTCTATTTGACGAAATGTAATACTAACCGTTCAGTAAAGGACTTAAAATGTCTGAAATATCTAATATACTCATTTGGGAGTGATACTAATTATAACTTTTAAGAGTAAACTCACAGTGAAAGTTCAATTTGGGTTTGAACATCGTATAATTCGTCGTATAAAAAAGCTTTAATGCATTAAACGTTGAACACTTTGCGAAATTATATTATTTGAATTTGAATTATGTATTTCACCATTTTAGAGTTTAATAAACTTTATGATCCTTAAATTATTCTTTCGTCCGAGACTAGTTGCTTTGTTCCTGAATAACATGCTCAGTAATTTCACAAGCCTTCTGTGCTTCATTTTTACTATACCCAACATTTTCCGGAATTCGTTTCCAACAACGCAACGTATCAAGGCCATAAAACTCCTGCCGTGATAGAAGGCCAATGTTTGAGTGTAATAAACACTGGCAACACAAAAGCGAGTAAAGTCCTGAAAGCGCAGAAATAAAAGAGCTTTCATCGCAATAGTGCCCAAGAACGGCCTCTGACCACCGCAGAAAATAATTGAAACTATCCACACAAGGGATTGCTATATGGCCAGCATCCCGATGCAAATAAAAGGTAGCTGTAAGGCTTACAGAGGACTTCTTTAAGCAGATGGGGGGCGAGTAGTAAAAAAAAGAGCTTTATTTTTAGGGTTAAATCTACCAGACTGAACGAAAAACTTTCCATAATATAGGTTTGTAAGTGTAAGCAGTGAATATTTAGTTTAACAGCTATAACATATGTAAATAATACATTTAAAATAGAGAGTAATCTGACAGTCATACCAACTCACTCATGTTTACAAACACATTTGCCAACATTTATGAAAATTACTGCTGTTAAGTATTTTCAGATTTGTCAGTTTAAAACAAAGGTAATTTATGGATTATTTTTAAAAATATAAATCTTAACCATTTTTTAACATATGTATCAAAATTTGTAACATTTATTTTTAGAAATCAAATAAAATTTCGAAACTAAGAGATTTAAATTTTTTCCAATTTTTCAATTAGCAATGAGATTTTTAATATTGTGTTCTAAAAATGATTTTCTGGATATAATTTTCATTTATTGAAAAAAAAAATACATGTTAATAAAACTTTTTTTCCATATAATTTCAGCTTTAATTAATTTGGTTATTTTTTCGTGTCCGATTAGAAAAAATAACGTATTCATTGAATTTGAAAATATTTTTATACTATTTGAATGGGCATGGGATTTCAGGTCAAGGGAGGGAATATTTTAATAGTCGACAGTTTCCAAACTGTTTTGCAGAGAGTTGTGAATCCATTTTGTTTTGGTTCTATTATAAGCATAGCATGATTCTAGCAACTTAAATTTTGACTAGAAAACATTTTGTAAACTACTATGTATAGCATGATATTGATGAAAAAGTACGACGGTTGCTTGTGATGGCGTGTGGAGAATGTTTTGTTACAGCAACACAACATGCCAAATGCAGTAATATTATGCAAATGCAGTAATAAATGTTTTCAGATTTATGTCTTTAATGACAGAACTACGGATTACATATGTTACATGTAGATATTCTAACAGGTTCTCAATAAGATTCGATTAAGCATGCTTTTAGAAATAATGATTTGTAATTAAAACGAAGAAAACTGTTTTATATAGGATAATAGTAGCACTTTCGCATCGTTTTCTGTTAACTGGCATTAAACCAAATTCACTTACATGAACAACTATCATAAACATAAGAGTTAAAAAAAAAAAAAAAAAAAAAAAAAAAAAAAAAAAAAAAAAAAAAAAACTAAATATTGTATTTGTTGATAAAAATTGCATACTCTGAAAGAAAATCTCTCTTATAACAGAAAAAAAGAAATTTTCAATTCTTGACAAAGTTTAGGATTTTTTCTTTGGAATTCTTATACAGGTAAGTCATTTGCTTTTAGTTTAGTATTGATTTGCTAGTGTAAAGTAGAAGTTTGAAGAGGATAACACCGATTAACTTATTCCTCTAGTCCAAGATAATCATTCATTTTTTTGCGCTTTACATTTCTGTATTGCATTTAAAAGTTTTTGTTTTAATTGGGAAGATAAAATAGAAAAAGAATAAGTAGCATAATTTCGCATTTTCATTTTGCGTTTTATTATGAAATGGAACTTTAAACCAGTTACCAACACTTTATTTAACGAAACTGCTACAGAAGTGTTAATGATTCCAAGTTGTCTAAGGTCATAATTTTTAAACTCATAATTAAAAATTTAAAAATTAGTTTGATCCGACGCAATACATACGTGCAACCAATATCATCCTAATAGGGACATACGGTTAAATTGACAGCAATCCGAATATTAACTTCAAAATCTAATTAAAGGAAACATCCTAGTAAAATATTGTATATATTTTGTATATAAAATATTCTAGTTATATGATGCATTTCTCATATATTTTTTAAATAAGAGGAAATTCTATAAAATATTCGAGAATTTTCTTTGATAACATATGTTCCATAAACTCCTACAAGGATCAAAAATCCCTTTTAAATATTATGCCTCAAATTCCCAAGCAGTATTCTAGACAGACGAGCAGACAGACTGCAAATAGCCCAACATTTATCATCAATAGTTATTTTTAATTTGTAAGTTGGAATAGATACCAGAATCTTTCACTTCAAATAGTATAATTTTATCTCTAAATCAATATCAGAATTTATTCGTATAATTTAATCAAAATT
Source organism: Latrodectus geometricus (assembly GCA_026290005.1). NCBI lineage: Eukaryota > Metazoa > Arthropoda > Arachnida > Araneae > Theridiidae > Latrodectus > Latrodectus geometricus. Next base: position 30,699 of record JAPDSC010023325.1, read on the forward strand.
ATGAAGTAGTCTTAGCCGGTCGGTAAAGGCACCATATACTTTAATCAATAGCTTTCCGGTTCGCTATCAAACGTCTCCGAAAACCACTGTGCTTATGGGTATTAAAATTTTGCTGATATTTATGTAGCTCTTCTGGCATAGTTTGATTTGTTTGTCACTCTCAACGTTAATATTTTACAAGCTTGGAGAGCTCTCTACTGGTATGGAACATAAGCTAAACACTATGTTGGAACGTTTGGAGAAAATGGTAACTTCTTATAATCGTAGTTTAAGATTGAGAATCGTTTAAATAAGTTTGTATAAATTAAAAATAATTTGTATAAATTTAAGTCATAAATTTCAGTGGATTTAACATATTTTAAGTATAATTTTTCCATATTAGATTCAGTGGATAATTTTGTATTACCACTTAGTAATATCAATATAAATCAATAAAAATGCTCAATTGCATTTAAAATTTTAGTTCATAATTTAACTGAAAACTTAATTATTTAGATTAATTATGATTTTCATATTAAATCTGAGTGAATTTTTGTTCGTACTTAAGAAATTATAAGTGAAATGATAGTGTTACTTACATAAAATTACAATGAATTATATAAAACAAATTTATAGAGAAAATTTCGATAGACTTCATTCCGCTATAATTTTTCTCTGCATTTTCCCTGTGGAACAATTTCAGCTATCAAAGTATAAAGACTGAAATATCGAGCAAAAACAGATAAAGAGCATTTCTTAACATTGTTTTTATTGAGGATCATTTTCTCATTTTATGTGGATTCTTGGTATCCGAAAAAACTTCTTATCGATAAAAGGAAAAATGCCGCAACGTTCCCCAGAAACAAATTTGGTAGCATTTTGCAATATTTTGTTCGCCAACAATACTGTATCGGAGTCATCAAATTACCAAAGATGGGGAAACTGATACTTTTATTCTATAGAATTCCAATAATTTGAACGCAGGACTCGTCTGTAGTGCTTTCCTATTGATCAGCCGTAGGCTTTGTAAAGAGTGCTTTTTGGATGTTTTTCGTGCAAATACTACTCGTTTCGTTGCACAAATGCTTAATGTTAAGTCTTTCAAATTACAGCAGTTATACTCTCTGTAATTATATAGTTTTCTTCACACGTGATCTTAAAAGCGCGGACATCAAATTAAATTGATTTTGGTAGCAATGTGCTTATAACTGATACCAATTTCCTACTAGGCATTATTAGACCCATATGGCTTTTTAATGATATGAATTTCATATGAAATAATTCACGATACAGTTTATAGAAGGATAATTTCCTATCAAGGCGTAGGAATTGTATATTATGTAAAAATCAATAAGGAATTTTTTTTGATTAATTGAGAATTATACGTAGTTCTTGAGTTACATAATTAGTTTTTTCTGTCCGGGAAGATAAATTCTTGTCTAATCTAATGTCTTTTGGGAAGTTGAATCCACAAACTACTGCTAATACGTTAATAATTTAGTAACTATCTTTCTACGAATAAATTTGAAAGTTGAACCCAAGTACTGCTAATACAAAGCCAACACGAAGGTATTAGTAGATGTTTCGCAGCAAGATAACGAAAATGAAACTTTCCAAATAAACCTCTAAATGATGAATAAAACATCAGATAATGACTCATACGAATGATATTGAACATCATTTATTTCTTTCACAAGGGATACAATCACAGATGGAATAATTATTGAGGTGAAATTTTACCTTTAATATAGTATAAGTGACTGTAATATTTGAGAATTTAAAAGAAAAAAATATGATTCTACTATAAGACTGTCTGTCTGTCTGTAAATTTCTGAATAAGTTATTACTACTTATTAAATCACAATAAATAATTTTAAAAATTAGTTAGATATTTTACAGTTGAAATTTACCGATTTCACTGAGTTCTCATTTGCCATAACTTTATGTGCATGATAGACAATTTCATTGCTAAAACAATTGTTTAAAATATATTTATGACCGCTTACATTTACTAGAACTCACTAAGTCAAATCAATAAAATATATTATTTATTATTAACGAGTTGTTTAGACAAAAATATATTAATTATTTTAATGAGATATATGTACTTATATTATATTGATACTATACTAATTCCTGTTGTGCAATATTGAACAAAATTGAAACATATTGTGCAAATAATATTAAGTAAGGTTTGTGTGTGCAGTTTGTATTTAAATCACATTATAGATAACTTAAATTTCCTTGTTAAGTACGCTAATGTGAATCTCACCTGTACTCTTGCACGTTCTAAAAATCACATACATTTGACGAATGCATAAGTTTAATTTTATATTATTGAATTTATACATTGAAAATTGTGTTAAGAAATTCCAGTTAATATTACTTTACTTTGCTTCTTATTTTCCCTACTTCATTGTAAGATATTTACACTGTTTTTCTAATAATTCAAAACACCTTTTTAAACACATTGGGAGAAATAAGTCATTGATTTTTAGAAGACCAATATATATATATTGTGGTAATCATTTAATTTATGGTGAACTGAGCTGGTAGTTGAAAAGTTAGCGTTCGAGTCATCGTTTCAAAGATTTACAGGCTTGATTGTTCTTGGCTATAAATGTTTACAATCGTCCAAATTACACTTTATACCATAGGTTCTAGCTAAATTAGTCATATGTGTGGAATGGGGTGGTAAATTTACACAAGCAAATGAATCATCCATTTTATTGTCCTTTTAATTAGGACATGTAACTAGAAGCAACAATAAAGATGTAATAAGATATCGATATACAAATGCTGACTTAAATGTCCTTGGGGTAAGTACTTAGTGCAATTTGGCACTTTTCATTTTCTATGTATGTCCTTGTGTCCTTGTAGAGTTGCTCATTTTATTTTAATGCATTCAATTATTTCCTATATTAAGGCAAACGTCGCATTAGATGGAAATATACACTGAGAAAATTTGAATCCTATAAAAGCTTATTATATTATATTTTCTCAAAGCACTAACTAAAGGATATAATATCCCATGAGAGTTTAACGAGCATTGTTCGAGAATATAAGCATTATATTATGTTTGATTAAAATTAATCGGCAGTTTTGCAAAAATCACAGGAGTCACATCTCACCTTGTATTATAATTTGGAGCTAAGTGTTAAAAATAATTTATTTACTAATCTGGTGATTTACTATAGCATTACTTTATAGCTGCATTATATATAAACTCTCTTCAATAACTTATTGGTCGAGTTCAATCATGATAAAAATACAAAATTTAAATTTTTCAAATAACGTGCTCTAGAAATCGAAACTTATTTTCTCCAAAATAATTCCTCTGTAGAGTCGACAGGTCAAACTCTGAAAGAACAAATGATTCACACACTTAAGAAATAATTATAGTAACTGCAGAGATAATGAATGAGCTGTGATTTCTATAAATGCAGAAATCAATACACTTAGGCCATTTTCCACCATATCTTACCTGAGTATTCTTATCTTAACACAATATTCAAGACTGCTTTATTCTGAGGATCGTAGCTTCGACTTTTCTCGGATTATTTTTTTTTCAGGGTTGTTTTCTTTCTTGATCGAAAAACTCTTCGTCAGCATCGAGTGAATGGACACTTGCTGGGCAGCAGGGGGAAAACATCGGCAGAGTTACTAAAGAAGCAATAGAAGAGGAGGTTGGGGGTAAGAAACGACACGAGAGGGGAAAATAAATATTTGTTGGCGGAATCTCGGCATTCAGCCGTCTTTGCCTGATGACTTTGTCATGGTCCATAACGATGCCTTGTGACAAAAGCTCTGGAGATGAGCCTCCCAGATAAACGGCATCATCGACCAGTTTGCATTGTGCTTGTTGTGTGATGGATGTTTTGTATGGCGCCATCCGCTGTTGCCTTTTCGCCAACTTGCTAGATTGTTGTGGTCAGCATTGGGGGTGAGGGATGTTATGCACACTTAAAAGTGCACAACTTTGTTACAGATGTAATAGATTGTGAGAAAAAGGATGACGTTTTTGGCATTACTTATTTAAATAATAAAAATCCTATAACTATAAAACATCAAATAACGTTATTTGATTATAGAAAATTTTTTTTGGGACATCATAAATGTTGGAAAACATAGTGCAAAATGTTTGGGTACTTGTAAAAAACGTGCTATTTTTTTAACGTTTTTCTTCGTTATAAGAACTGAAATAAAAAGTCTTTCCATACTTAATCATTATAATAGTATTAAGTTTCCGGCTTGCTATTCTTATAAATTCGATCTTACTAAACATGTTTTTCCACTTCATTCAAAGTGCATGGTTAAATACCTGAGCTGACACCATTCTTTTATATAAACTTAAAACTTTCAACACTGATAGTTACAGGTGCAGACTTACAATTATAGGTGCATAGAATCCTTCAGCATGGCGACTTCTAATTGTTTTAATTCTGGTCAGGGATTTTTGATTGGTGATTCCTTAAGCAATTGGGATTCTGAAGCATAAAGGCAAGAGTTATTCAATTTAATAATCAATAGTCATATTTTCTAACATAAAACTCAAGGAATTGTGGTTAACTTTGAGGATTAAAGAATATCGTCACAAAGTCATTATGAAACTTATATTTAGGGCTTTCATTTAAGTCTAAGAAATTTTACTAGATTATTGATGAAGGTAAATACATTTTAAAACACACAAGATAATAAAGCCCAATATTTTAAATCATGATCAAATGATAAGATTAATACCTACTTCAAATAGCAATGGCATCATTGGAAGAAAGCTTATTATCGATAAGTAATCTAATTGAATCTAATTGAGAATAACTAAGTAACTTAGATTTCAGGTATTTGTTTAATTAATATTGATTCAATCAAATTGAATAATATTTTTACTAAGCAATTTATCATCAAGTTCTTTCAGAAACTTGATATACTTTAAGGAATTCCTGGTAAAATGTGTCACACTTTTATCCAATAGGAATAGGGTTTGATATATAACCTACTCAAATACCATTGTATTAAGAAGTGCTATACGTGTTAATTTTTCATAATATCTAATGTTCTTTCACAAATGTAGCGTGAATGTTAGGAAAGGAGAATGTTAGCACAGGCCATTGTGTTAGCTTACCTCATCTCTTGAACCTTAATTCAAACTTTTAAGCCGTTTCGCTGCGATTAGAGGCTTTACTTTGCATAAATTAGAAGTCAGAAACAAATTGCAATTATCTAATTTAATACAAGAAAATTTTTATCTTAGAAAAATTCTTTCATTAAAACACGGTGATATTCAGAGCATAAATTAAAAAATACTAATTTTACAAAACAGATTGGTGAAAATGCACTTTAGGTCCCCTACTTGGCGCGTTTTCAAAATTGTCGATGCCATGGCGAAAATTCTACCTCTATTTCAAAATGAAACTTTAATTAGCGACCTATGAGAAGGCTAAAACAAAAGATTAATTAATGAGCATGCGAGAAAAAATGCTTCAAGTTCGGAAATTGGTGAAGTAGGGGACCTAAAGCGCAATTTAACCAACAGATTGTGTAATCAACAAAGAATATATCTACTGTAATATCTTAACTCAGGTATTTTGAGAAAACAAATATGATAAAAACACTCATGTCGCAAAAATGAAAGTTTAGAAAAAATTACTATTATAATTTTAATAACAATAATTACTCAACATTATACACTTATTTGTCTTAAATAGTCCAATATGAAAAGAAATTTGCTTATCAAATTTGCAAAATAAAAACTTATTTAAAAGTGAAATTGAATTAATATAATTCAAAAGTTTGAAGTCTTGTAAGCTCGATACACTGTTAAATTTTTTTTTGAGAACCAGTTTTAAAAATGACTTTAATATTTGATGTATTACCTAATAATGTATATTGATATTGTATGTAAATGTATTTTGTACATTTGTAGTTATGATTTTGTTATAGTCCTTCCTATTGTGTCCACGTTTTCAATTTTTGTTTTGATGGAAGCCGCATTCAAAATAACTACCAATCATAGTTTATTTTTTTTTGTAATATACATTTCTCAAATAATATAGCATACTTAAGCTTATATGTAGGAATCAAATTTACTTTACATTTATGAGAACAATGATATATGTGGAAAGATATGTATAGTTCTAAGAAATGCACTGTTACCATTACACTTTTATTGCTTTTCTACTATACTTTTATTACAATATAAATAAATTCATAAGAAATATTACGTCTGCAGAGAAATATCTTACGGTATTAAAATAAGCTGAAATCGACTAAAATATGATCTTTTTAAAACTTGTTTTCAATCTCTGAAGAGAATCACATTTAATAAATATAGTTTGGAATTTCAACTAATGCAAAATGCACTGCTTGTTCCCGAATATAGTTTTGATAAATTTATTATGAGACATAATAGTTTAGATGTATATTTATGATATGAATAAGTTTTAGATGGTATTTCGTTAAGTGGATTTTGTATAATAAATGAGGCCATTTCATTTGTTATGTAAAATCTGCAAATCTTGGTTGAGTTTTGAATTATTCTATTCACATTTTGAAGTAAACAATGCTATTAATCAAGCTGCGCCCTCTACCGTGGGACATGGCATTTAATAATTTTGCTATTAGTTATGTAGAGCTTCCTACAGTGAAAATTGACGGGTTTAGTAACTTAATGTAGAACATAACGTAGACACACACTGCGTTGGGAACTATAACATTTAATAACTTGTTGACGATAATCTAGTTTATTTGAAAGTGGTTATTTGGCCGATAGCAGCAAGAGCAACAGAACTGAAAATTGAAGTAATAGGATTGAGGAAGAATATATGACGTTCATTAAATGTTGCTGAACATTAAACTTATTTTAACATTATACTGTTATCTCTTCTTTATCTTCAAACATGCATGATTGTTCAATATGCATGTTTGAAGATAAAGAAGAGATAAAGAAGAGTTATAGAATCTGAATTCCAAATGTCAAGAACTTTTCATCTCTCAAATTAAATAATTAAGAAAGATAAATATTTTATCTTTAAAGTAGAATGAATTATTAAAATAAAAAATTCTAATGCATTTAAAACAATTGTGTGTGTTTTGAATATTTTAAACTGTTAAAAAAATCAAAAGAACTCTGTATGATGAAGTGATAGTAGAACTCAATGAACTTTTTGCTGATCTGAAGTGAATATGACTGTGAGGTTTGTTTTTTTATTAATGCGTTTTGAATTTAAAATCTACAATATTTATTGTGTTGTGTTTTGTGAATATAAAACACAGTTCATAATCCATGTATTTATATTACATATCAGTTAAAATTGTTTTTTTTTTAAAAGAATCTTTCAATTTTGGTGACTATTATCGATTTATATTGACGAATTTTACGTTTCGGTATTTTTGGATATTAATAAAAATTGATTTTTATAGCAAACTTGGTTTGGCAAAGTGAATTCTTTGGTGAATGAAAAGACTTTGGGTACCACCAAAGTTCATTTTGTTGGTGAACCGAAGTGAATTTATGATTTTAAAGTTGTATGTTAAGCACGTGAGAGAGAAATATGTATATTAACTCAAGTATTAAATTCATGACTTGATTGCCGTACAAAATTACACAGAATTGGTTTTTGATATATTCTGATTTATAAAAGATTTAATTTAATAACCCACACTACATTTATAATTTATATAAACGAAATATTTATTTGGTGTGTCCACTGAATTTTTTCCTAGAGTTAAATTGAGAATAGTTGCAGAAAATTAAAGAAAACTTGGGAAGTTAATCTATACTTTAAATCAGCCACTGACTATGTTTCATATCGAAATATTGATTAGAGTTTTTGTAATTAATTTAAACTGTAATTAATACTAATTTGAACTAGCTGTAAAACAGTAATACATACTGTTCAGGAATTCTGCTCGTTTCAAAAACAGAGGTGTGGTTCTCCTCTTTCAAAATTGCTATTTATGCATTACCATTAGGAGCACAGGAAAAATGTGTGTGGTACTGGATCTCCTTCTTTCTGCCATCACACACACACACACACACATATATATATATATATATATATATATATATATATATATATATATATATATATATATATATATATATATATATATTTTTTTTAAATAATGTGATATTTATTATTTTAAAACGCTGTTAGGGTCGGAAATACAATTGCATGAAAGGAGACCTGAACTCAGTATTGGATAACTTTATAATTAAATGAATTCTCAAGCGTATCAGATGCGTTTTGGCTGATTTGTAATTCTGATCTTTTATGGTGCAAAACAATAA
>JAPDSC010023329.1:0-29024 GCA_026290005.1 Latrodectus geometricus
ATTCGTAATTTTGATTTGTTTTCATGTTAGAGTATTTGCATGATGTAAACTATAACAGCTTTTAGAAATAATTATTTTCATGAAATATTAATTGTTATTTTTTTGTGTTTAAAATGATAATTTTGGTTTTTAATTTTTGTAATTTTTGTAAAATGTCAATTTTGGTAAGACCTTCAAAATAAAAATGTTTATCTGTATCCTAGGGGATATTTTGATTCAAACATGAATTTCTAATTTAAATTAATCTGGATTTCATATTTTAGGATTGTATGTTTTTACATTATTTTTAATTCATGTAAAAAAGTAATAGTTAAGGTTGAGCAACGTTATTTATCAAACACAACAGTTTAGGTTTAAAAATATGATAATTTACATGTTTTATTATATTAATGGTTCAATATCATAAAACGATATATCTTAATGTATTTTTTTAATTTGTGTTTTAACAAATATTTTAAATTTAAAATGTTAACAATTTAATATAAATACATTTTTAAAATCAGGTCCAATATTTATATTACAATATATCTGGGAAAACAATGTAATCCACGTTTGAAGTGTCATGTTTGTTAATTTTTTTTTTAATGTCACACTAATTTTGCTTCTTTATGTATTAATCAATAAAAATTCTTTCTTTAATGTTAAAATGGTCTTTAAAGTGAATTAAATTTCAGGAATTTAAAAAACTGTTACCGTGTAAGAGAAATATATTAACAATTAAGAAAATACCTCAATGTTTAATTTTTAAGAAACTAGAAAATGTAATCAAAATTCAATACAGTTAGATAAGCTATGTTTTTTCTAAAAACATATTGTAAATTTGTTGTCAAAAGCATAGTTAACTAAAATTTCAAATTTTTAGGATAATAAAATGAGAATCCGTTTTTAAAAAATGACACTCCGCTCTTTTCACCGCATGATTGGTTGATCTCGATATATTATAAAAGTTCAATCAAAGCTATTTTTAATATTTCGGTTTTAAAATGATTATATTGAAAAATGATTCTCATGAAATCTGAATAATAATACATCTTAACATTGCTGTTATATTAAAATGCATCATTTCACTTGAAAATCAAAACGAATATGATTTTGTGTAATGTACATAAACAAAAAAAAAGGTTTATTGCTAGAAATGCCTTAAATTCTTAAAGAAAATTATAAATTGATTTTACCACATTTGTATGTACACGGGCATTTTTTTTATGTTTCTGAACATAATGTTTCACATAGAGGGAATTGAGACCTGCTAATAGAAGTAAATTGAAAGCTGAAATTACATTACTGTGTACGAAGTCAAGTAGGAAAAAACCAATCCACAAATTAATTAGTGGATTGGTTTTTCCTACTTGACTTCATACACACATTTATCGTTCAACAGTGAATATCTTTATATATGTTTATAAACACATACATTTTTAGAAGCTATTTTTATGCCAATTACATTGTTTTCAATCACCCGGATTTTCTTTAAATACATTAAAACAACCATCAAATTTTAAAAATCAACTAAGATTTTATAAACTATAACAAATAAACTGTTATAGAATTTTTACTTTTAAAAATGTAAAAAGCCATTTGATTGTAATTTTAAAGTGAATAACATTTTTTTTATTTAGTTTTTTCAATTGTTAGCAGTTGTTCAATTTTTAGAAACATATTAAGTCAGTTTGTTTTAAATTCAGTTTTTAATCCATTTAATTAATAAATTTCAAAAACGATAACCTTTAATGCATATACCAAAAAACATATAACAAAATTCTCATTGAGAGGTGTTTTATTAATATAATACTACTAAAATTTGTAAAATTTCTTAAACAAACATTTAAGAACCGGAACAAATATTTCTTTATACATTTATGAAAATTTATAAAATAACTATTTTTTATATATCTCTTTGATTATACAAGTATATAAATGGATACACAGGCTATAATTTTTTAAACAAGCATAAACTCAAATTTTCTAGTAAATCTGAAAGTTTTCAAAATTTTCAAAAAGATGTAAACATTCTCTTTTTACCATGTCAATAAATCTGTCGTTATAGATAATTGACAACAGTGTTTATTAAAATTTAAAAATGATATGTCAAATCATGCAAATCTTTAGTGAGCTTAAGTAAAAATAATGGATAAAAACCTGAAATAGCAATAATTTCTTTCTACAAACATGAATTGTTAATATTTGAGATAGGAGACCAAATTATCGCAGGTTTTACAATTAATAAGTATCATTTCAACATGAAAACCACTATTAAATTTAAATATTCCTCTCTTTATATTCCGGTTATAATTACTTTCTATAATTTCGTTTATCTGGTATGTTTATAAACTTGATAATTTTTACAATTCCTCATTTAGTTGAATTTGCAAAATTTGATAATTGAATTTGGCTGTTAGTTGTCATTTTATTAGTTTCAAAACTTCGTGATTTCAAATCTTATTTTAAATAACCTTCCTGATCAAAAAATGACTATAAAATGATAAAATCAAGATTGAACTCAATGATTACACCAGAACTCTAAATTAGTTAAATAAACTTTCTTTTGAGGGCAGTATTTTAAAAATATTTGAAAAATAAAATTTAATCAATAACTCTGTTTTTCCTAAAATTAAAGATAATTTGCTTTAGGAAATATGATAAAAACTATATGATTTCATAAACTTTTGCAATGAAAATCACAGCTATTGAATTTTAATTTAATTATCTTTGCATATATTCTAATGTAATCATAAAAATAACCAGAAAAAATACTTATAATATCAGTTATGTATACTCTTGTAAAATTGTTTAATTAAAAAAATTGCATATCCAATGTGTGTGCAAACATCTACACTTTGTTATAGTGTGTATCGAATTAATAAGCTATAGTAAATATTCTTTCTTACACTACCCTCATATTTTATAAGTTTTATTAATATATTCATGTCGCATTTTATTTGATATTTAATTTCAAGTTTTTGAATTAATTGATTACTTCCTTAGTTAATAAGTAAGATGATTCTTATATTGCCTTTTAATTTCAATGCATTTTATCAAACATACTCTCATTTTCTCTATGATTTTACAATTTTAAAAGAAATGTATCTTCTTATTAAGCATTTTCAAATTTTATTATAATTTTAGAAATACAACATGGAAAATTGCAAAAATATATTCGAAAAATCTCATATTACGTAAATAATATTTTGATATAATAAATGATTAATAATAATCTTATTTAATAAAAAATGTTATAATTGTAAAAATGTTTTTATTTAATTTTTAAAAACGTTTTTAGTGCAAACCTGTAAATTCAAATGAAATTGAATGGTAAAAGCAATAAAAGTTGGACAATATATTAGAGAGTATATCATTAAATATTGCTTTTTGCGTGAATATTTTATCTACATTTCGCAACCGAATTTTAATCCCATCGTAACATACTTCATACCCTTGTTTTTGTCTAATGAATTACTACTAACTTTCATAATTTACTGCAGTAAAACCATTTTTGTTTCTTAATATATAATACACTTGATAACATTCTACTCTAATAACTTAACAAAGTAAACTTAAATATACATTTTATACAAAGAATTTTGGGAAAACATTTAATAAGTTTGAAAATTTATAAAAGTTTAAAATATAGATAAGACAAACAAACCGTATTATAATACGCAGCATTAATTATCTTTATTGTATTGTTATACTGTCTATTTTAATGAAAGAATTTTTTTATTTATTAAAAAATTTATGCTTTTATATTTACTTGGTCTTGACTATATATTTATCTGTTTTATATTAAAAAATAATAAAATTAAAATTTGATTGTTAATTCTTATTGTGAAATACTGGAAATATCTCATTGTTGTTTATTATATTTATTGGAAGTTTATTATAAATTACTACTATTTACTGTAAATAGGAATATAAATATAACGAGTTAGTATTCAATTAACAAATATGCTCAACGAAAATTGGATGAAATAAAAAAAATTTCCTGTTCAAAATAATTACTTATACCACTCTAAGCGGAATAATTATAACTGAAATCTCTTTATTTCCTGTAAGCGAATTTTTGCTGGGAGTAAGTATATCAGTCAGAGATTTCATGAATTATTTTTCATCCCCTAGAGCAACATTACAGAATATTGATAAAGTTTATGATGCTTAGTTATCATAAACATGTCGGACAGAAATGGTTTTGTGAATAATTGTATGCATTATTCATAATAAAATGGAAAGGAACCAACATGTTTAAGGACATGTTTGTGGCTTATTTGTGTTCCCTTCTCTAAGCTGATTTAATCTCGCGGCAGTCATTAAAAACTTTAAATAGATAGTACATGCTCTGCAGTAAAGAGGGTTATTTTACAGGAACAAAATGAATTTATCTTATTACCAACTGGAGGAATTCAAATCAGAATGGCCACATTAATTCAAGGAAAAATCATTACGGAATTCATATTTCTCATTTGTTTTCGTGTTTTGGTTGTTTTAATGTTATAAAATGTAATCTTACAAACATTGATTTTCATGAACTCTTTGTTACAGTTTCACATGATTAAAATCAAAATTTTAAATCTTCAAGTATTTCAAAATAAAGTTATTTATTTATATTTCTAAAAATATCTGGAATTATGTATGTATACGTAATCTAAGTTAATCTGAATTTTATATGTTTTAGCTTTACAATTTTACTGTATGATATTATTCATAAGAAAGGGTTTCTTTATGACGTAGTTATTTTAATTAAAACTGGGATATTTTATATTTATTTTAACTCACTGGCTCAATTTCATTACATAAATAGGAATGGAAATATTTTTATTTTGATTATTTCTATTTTGATTTTTAAATTTAACTTACATGATATATAACATAAATTAATTTTAAAAATAATCTTATATTTACATTTGGAACTTATAAATATTTCATAAATTGTAGTTCCATTTTTAATGAAACATAAGCTTATATTTTAAAAAGTACACTTGTTTTTAAATGCAACTATTTTTTCAAGTATATTGATTGTTCTATTTTCACTTATTATAACATCACTTATTATAACGTATTAAATCAAATCCTATTCTTCGATATTAAATTTAAATATTTAAATGAACCCTAAGAGTAAATTTTCCAATTTGAAATTAAAAATCTAACAAGAAACAAACAAATAATTTTATTCGATATACATTAAACATCTAATCTCGAGCAGGGTAAAGTTGACTAATCCTTTCACACCTTCAGTAGGTCGATAAAATTGAGTACTATGCATACTGGGGAACTGAACACGTGGGATTTTATGTTAGGCTGACCACCTAACTGAGACAGAGCCCTCAGTCAAGAAAACAGATATGGGCAGTATAGGCATTGTCCATCGGATGGGCTGTCATGCCACAGAGTTTAGTTTAATTTAATTTAGTATACTAAGCATAATAATTTACCTAAAACAAGTTGGAATATATCAGTTCATAAAGATATATCTTTAATCGTCCTTTGTGCCTTTTATGTCATGTTCTTTGTGCCCTTTATCTCATGAAGACCTTCGAAACAAATCATAAAAACATGAATAGTTTACCAAGAGCATGAATTTAAAAGATTGTAATAATTTAATATTAATCTTCAAAATACTTATAGCATTGTAATAATTTGTTGCCCAAATATCAAAATAAATGTATCCAATGAGGAAATTCTTATACAACAAATATTAAATATGAATTCTTTGAAACATTAATATTTAAAATTCTTTTAGTACAATATGTCAAATATGCATAAACATTTCAAAATTAAAAGGCCTATTGCATTTTTATATGAGTAAGAAGATGCTTTTATATACATAAATATTTATTTATAACTAAACGAAATATAATCAGTGTACTTAAAGATGTGATTCACACATTCAGATTTAAATCATGAAACATTCCACTTACAAAAAAAATGTTTTGTTAAGAAAATAAATAAATCATTCAGCACATTCAGATTAACAAAGCAATTTGAGAAATGTACTTAAATATGGTGGCATTATATGTTACCATGATTGGAAGCCAAGTGGCAGGTCAGAGTTAAAGATGAAACAGTATATTTATGTTATGACTATCGAGTAACCAGGACATCATCACATCCATTTAAAGTTTTCTAGCTCCTCTGCCTTGAGGTAAGTCAAAACCTTAAACAGGGTTTGTGAAAATGACTAATTACAACTTCCGCTAAATCTGTCAACTTCCTGCTCTAAGCCCTTCACCTCTTGCTTCAGGATCAACAGTATCATTCGACTAGAATTGTTAAATTAATGAATACCTATTACATATTTCACAATAATTTCAACTATGCAAGGCAACTAACTAAATTTTATGGTTTAATACTTCTTAAACTTTAATTAAGAAATTCACGCAATTTTTATGACAGAATGACTGTGTTATCTTATTTTCAGTTGCTTGTGAAATATTTCAGAAAATAACTTTAACAATGAAGCGGTTAATTATTATAATTTGGGTTTATCTCGAAATTTATTTGTGTTGCTCAAATTAATAATCTCTATGTGGTTTAATAATTTCATTGTAATATCTCTAAATCTTTTATTAGTTTAGGGCAATAGTTGATTCCAGTTTTCAATTATGTTTATTTTAACGTATACGTAAATTTACATTTACATTATGTATTATATTTAGTTTGAAAATTAAATGTAATTATTTATTGGTTCGGTTTTTCAACATTTTCACTAAGATTAGAATTAGAAATTTTTAAAAAAAATGACGCAATTTGAGTAATTTATCGTTTTTGTTTCTTTTTTTTTTCATTTAAGCAAATTCTTAATATGTTAGCCGTCCAATAGCTGAGTAATTAGCGTTCCTGACTCCTGGGCTGTTGGTCACGGGTTGGAATCCCGTTTGGACATGGACGTTTCCTTTCTCTCTCTCTCTCTCTGTGTGTGTATCTTTGTCCTTTCTTCTTCTAAGATGATAGATGAATGTGGCTCGTCCTAAAATCAGTTTGTGCTGGTGTGAACTGAAGAAGTCGGACTCCAAGCTAAATACGGTTTAGTTTAAAAAGTAGAGCAGCGAACTCCATATTGCCAGCCTAACTGGCACACGAAAACAACAACAACTTAATTTGTTATTTTAATATTTAAATCACATAACGGTAATGTAGCTCGTAAAATAAGTACTGTTTGATATAAGGTAAACAAGAAAGTTCATGCCGCTTTTAATGACCCAAAAGAACATGATCTACAAAAAGTGCATTGTTAGTCCTCGAAGTAATCAACATCAGCCTCTCACATTCTGTGCCAAATTGTCTCCAGTATCCCGATCCCCTTACGATAAATCTCGGAAGTTTTGGACTGAAAACTCTGGCCATTGGGAAACATGCGGACTCACGTTATCGTTCAAGAACAGTACATCTCATTAACCAGTGAAGGGTTCTCTATTGCAATACCAATTGCACACGCTCCAATTTTTTGAGTACAGGTCCGCAGTGACCATTTGACCTGTTGTATCAGCTCATTGTGAGCCACTTGTTGAATAGCCCTCCAATTGCAAAGCATAATCTTGTGTGGCTGCATAGGATATGTTGTTCTGTATGGGACAGTATCCTGGGATTATAACCAATGTTTTGAACATTTAGGAGTGCCTTAAAGGAGGCTTTTTTCATCATTTCTAATCACTAGATTGAAATGGATGCTCTAACTGTGGTGAGAAAGCAATTCTAAAAGGGTTGTCACTCGTTATTCTTAAGGACTTCCAACAGCGTGTGAGGAACATACTTTCTCAACTTGTTATTTTTTACTTATGTGGTGCAGATGAAAAGTCTAATTATTTTAACTTAAAAGTTAAATTGTCTGGGAAGTTCATCACATGTTTGACTACTGTCCTCCTCAATGGTCATCTAAGACCTGTGTCATCAGTTGCGAATGTCATCACAGAGGGACAAATCTTCTGACTTGAATTTTTGAAACCAATGTCTTGCCGTACGTTCATTTGCAGCACTATTTCTAAACACTTGATATATTCGGTGACTTAATGCAGCATCTGATAAATCCATACTAAAGCCGTAAAGCAAACAATACCGAAAGAGTTCCCTCGATACTTTCTTTATTTTGGTTTCTGTAGGAGTTACGATTGATGTACAAGCTCAGTGCACCTGCTTTTAAATCAACTTGTATTCCTACTCTAGATTGACTCATGTTTCAACCACGTCATACACAAATTACTTATTTATTCTCTCTTTATTCTATGGTAATGTGAAAACTACAGTAACTTTCTTGTTTACTTCATACATACCTTTTGTTTGTATAAAGTATTTTATTATTTAGCACAGAAAAACAGAATTTTAAGTATCTTCCATTATAAAAAAATTAAAATTTTATTCAAATTATAAAAAATGTAAATTTTGAAAGAACTTATTAATTTTGTTTCATGAAATAGTTTAATTACTTAATAATTTAAAAGGGCAATTTATAAAAGAATCTAAAAAATATTGTAAAACAATGACTGTAATCATTACATTGAAAATAATATGATTTTTTTTTAAGTTGAATTTTTCATATTTTATGAGAGAGTTTATAATGAAATCTCATTAAACATTCAAAAAATAAACAATGTCTGCATAAAATAAAGCAGCGATAAAAATTCAACGCAAACATAATTTAAAAAAGAAAACAAGTTTTTTATTTAATCACGCAATTTTAAATAACTTCCAAGCTCATTCAAAATTTTCTCCTTTTGGAGTAATTCTCCTTTTTACTCGCAAGCTTTGTGTGGTAATAGCATCAACAAAACAGCAAAAATTACTTTATTGAGGAAAAATAACGATATCGTTTTCCATCTAATGCGCATGTCCAGAGATGCTCTTCTTTAATACCTAAAATGAATTAAAAAGCCCGTTCAAGCTGAAAATAAAAAAAAAAACGTCTTAAAGCGTGGAACACCATTTATCTTGAAACTGTGACCATCTCATTTTATATGTTGAGCATGCTAATAACCTCACGCGTTGTTCTTCTTTTTAAGAAAATGTGGCTTACGCGTATGCTATTTTTCTCAGCCTGAAACTTTCGCGTTCGAAAATGATTGGATAATAAGTTCTGGCATCGAAATTATGACAGTGAAATATTAGTTCAATATTTTGACTAGATACGAGTTGGAAGAGAATATTAAGTATGCGTGTATGGTAACACCAGTTATATATTTTTCGTTAACAAAAAATGAAATAACCATGAAACTTATTTTTCGGAACGATCTGAAATTCAGTGTTCATCTTTTACAACCAAAAAATGCTGAACATTTTTTAAAAGTTTTATTAAATGGATTTAGAGTTTAAGCTTTTAATATAGTAAACAAAAATAGTTTATACTTTTAGACTGACATAATATTCCAAAAAAAATCTCTTTTTCCTATCAACACATTTTTTTTTAGTTTATCAAATCTAAAACTAATAATTAACATTTTCAGTTTTAAAAATTCAATTAGATTTGAAAAATAAAATCAATATTTATTTAAGAGCATTAAATAATTATGTTGCTCATTTTCAATTATTTTACATTTTATTTTTAGATAAAGCTACAGATTAAATCTGCATAAGTTAATTTTTCAGGAATTAAGTATAGGGTGTAATATATTCTGTATTGTGACAATAATTACGGAAAATATTATAGCAGCAAAATAATGTATTTATGATGCATGATTACACAGTGACATATATTTTATTGATGGGTATTGTAACGATAATTTCAAAGCAAATTTGTACAAAAGAATTCATTTTTGAAGGAAATGACTTTTTATGATAGCTGTATGAACTCAAAAAGTTTCCTTCATAAAAGGGACAAATCGTATAATTAAGTTTCACATCCCTGACTTAACTATAATAAATAAGAAATATTTATTATCCTACAATAGAACATATATCAAACACCTTTTGGGCAACACATCGAATATAAAACTATCCCTTTGAAGATAAAAAGTAAATTCTATAATAATCCAGAAGCTTTCAAAAATAGCCTTTGGCTGACAGCAAGAAAGACTTTTCTAGAAATTCAATATTCAATTCTCGTTTTTCTAGAGTTGTCAATAACTAGATAAAAGTACGAAGCCACTCCAATTTATAGATTGAAATAGATTTATTTATTCTTTGCGTGGAAGTTACCCTAAGCCCAAAAATCATTTGCAAAAAAAAGAAAAAAATCCCTCTCAAAGATTACATTTCAGAATAAATAGTGAATTTTACTGGAAAAACAAAACTTGTTAAATACGATATTTTTACTCGATGCATTTTTCACACATATATATTTGTAGTCTTGTTGTTTTAGAATTCATAGAATAAACAATGATAATATTTCGGATATATAATCTATGTATAACCTTATTTAAAAATGATGTTGTTAAACATTGTAATGTTTCTGAGCAATTTAATATTTCCACTTTATATTTCTTTAAAAAAAATGATAATATTGCAAAAATTGTAAACAATAAAATTTTATAATTTAAAAGAAGAAAACTATCATAGAAAGTTATAAATGAAAACAAATATTATGTAATGTAAGCAAAATATTTTACTGTTGCATACATTGAAAATTGAAAAAGTATAATAATATAATTAAAAATACAGGTAATGATGAATTGATTATTATCGTCAATTTTTCTAAGCTTTCTGCTTTCATTTCAATCACAAAATGTATAAAGGAGTGAAAGGGAAAATACTATTTATGTAAAATGCACAAACTGTGAAGTTTACAGAAGATGAAAACATAATGATACTCAGAAAAAGGTTAGTTATTTGTAACTATAAAGCATGATTAATTTTTTTTTAATTTGTGTATTTAAAGAAACTAAGAAATGAAGTATTGAAAGTCACGTGAAAAAGTGTTATAAAATAGGTTTTATATAAAACCAAATATGAGGTTATGCCAAAACATTGCTTTTTAAAATATGTTTCTCAACATGAAAAAATAATTTGAAGATATAATAAAAAAAAATATCTTACATTTACAAAATTAAATGACTGTAAAGATAAATTGGTTCCTGAATAAAGCTAAGAATCTTGTCTAACAATTTCAAAAATAATAAAAATTAATAAATTTCTATTTGGATACAACTAACAATGAATAAAATGATCCTATAGAAAAATATCTACCACATACTGTGAATAACAAAGCTTAGTAAACATGAGAATATTTCATAACATGCTGTGAATAAAATAATAATAAAAAATTGCTGTGAATAAAATAATAACAGACATTAAATTATGAATTTAATAAATCAAATATGTAGAATATATAATCATAACAATAAAATATCAATAAATACAATAACCAAATAAATGCTTCACAGAAGAAATATTTTTATTGAATGCAGAGAGCAACAATACATAGTGAATGTGAGAATATTGCATGGAATAAATCTCATTAATAATTAGAATAAGGTATACAAAATCTATAAAGACATAACATCATAGTAAATATCAAAACAGACAAATTTCAAGCAAATTCTCCACAGCCAAAAATTCATTAAAATGCGCCACACTAAATGCAGAGAGTAACAACATAGTGAAAGTGAGCAGATTCAACACATGTTTCCTTGTTAGTTAAGTACATCAAATATGTAATGATACACAGTCTAAATAAAAAGTTATATTCACAAAATTTACCCTTATAAAGAGAAAAACAACAAAAAAAATTTTATTAAATCCTTTGTAATGAAAAATATTATTCATTTGTAATGAAAAATATTATTCACATTTAAAAAGTCTTTAAACTTATTTCTCCAGCTATTTTTATCACAAACAATTTCATGGTTTTAAAAACCATATGGTATATAATTTTCCATTATGATGTTACATCAAAAATCTTATATTCTTGCAACTACAGAAATGCCAAAATGTTTAAGAAATCAGTTGGTAAAAACTAATTATTTACTGAAATAAACTAAAGGAATTTTTAATAAGAATTGAAAAGCCTTTTTTGAATGAAATCGCATTTTTAAAATTATATCTTTAATTTTTAATATTTTTATTTAACATTTTTGTATGGATAAAAGCAGAAATTATTTTATTGTTAAAAGTTTCATTTATACAAGCTCTTTTTTCAAACATTTTTAATAAATTACTGTTATGCATTCATTAAAATAAAATCTTTTTCTTTATTTCATATGAAATGATTTAATGCATAGAAACTTATTTCTTACTAAATAAATAAAAACACCCTGCAATGCCTCAGTTACTTTAAGTGATTGCGATTAATATTAACTATATAAATTGCAGCATTCATTTTTTGTGTATATATATTGCAAGATAAACTTAATATACAGAATATTTCAGAAATTTTTTTTTATTCTGAATACAAAACTTCTTAAAATATCAGATTTATTATTTAGTTAATATTCATTATAATTAAATTATTAAGGAATGTAGCAAAAAAACTATACATTCATAATGCATATGGCATATCTTACATTTCTTTCATTTAGTAAATATTCATTTGCTATGAAACAATTGCTTAAAATAAGGAATAAATAGTTCTAAAACTCTCTCTTTCTCTTATAGCTTAATTCTTCATTATTTCCCCTTTTGATTATAATCAAAAATATTACTTTCAATTAAAAAAGTCTGTTACTGATACACAAATTGAGAGTCTTGCTAATTCTTTATTCAGTCTTTTAGTTAAGTTATACACACACACATATTTACATACTGCATATTTATGTGTATATAAATATTTTTATTTAATTAATAAGTTTCATACTAAAGAATATATTATTTGAAATATTCGTCATTAACTGTACTAAGGAATAATTAAATGAGGTACTATTTTGTGTATTTAAAATAATTGCATTAGATAATTTCATTATGCTGTTCCATAATTTAATGCGTGCAATATAAAATATTAGCAAACTAATTTATTTTTACATCTACTTTTCACAATTAACTTCAGTAATAAAAAATGAGCTTCAAAAATTATGATTTCTAGCTTCAAAAATTGAAATTTTTTTCTCCTAACTTTAAATTAGATATTTAAACAAATGGTAATTAGTTGTTTTAATTAAAATTTGTTACAAGTATAGTAAGAAAATTACAGCTGCACATTACTTTTCTTGTGATAATATAATTATTGTTTTAATTAAAATGGGAAGATTTAATAAGGAAATGTTAGGAGAAAATAAACATAACTAATTAAATGCCATATTCGTAATTTTCTATTACATTTACTTAGAATTATTTCTTCTGCAATTTTTTATGAAAAATTATTGTTAATTACGGAATCAAATTTTGATATAACATGTTAATTTTATTCATATTCATTATTTAAACCAACTTTTTGCAATTAATTTTCCTCTAAGTTAACTATAAATATTATTATACTTTGAATAGTTAGGGACAGTAAAAAATATCCCATAATAATATAAGTACTTATATAATTTTATGGAACCCCAGTGCAATTACAATGAAATGCGAGCATATTGTATAAATTATAACATTGTTAAATATTACATTTTTGTCATTAATTTGTTTTTACAATGGCTTCTTATTTGAGTACGTTTTCTGATGTTCCTCAGCTTAAATCTTCTAAATTAAGTCGGAAAGCTCAATACTTTGGCTTCAGTCAATACAATAAAAATTTAGCATTTAAATCAATATTTCAATCAATACAATAAAAAATTAACATTTAAATTAATGTTTTAATCAATGCAATAAAAAAATTAATATTTAAATTGGTATTTTCTTCCCAAATCATTAATTAAATCTTCAGCTCAGTCATAACAGATAAATATTTTCGAATTATAACTATATAGGATTTTAAAAAAAATAATAAGACCAGGTTTGGTTTTGTTAAAAATCTATTTAACACAATTCTAGATACCTGCTTTTGCTGGTTAAATTGCTTGTTTAAAGATTCAAAAAAAAAGATATTCCATTGATTAAAATCTTCAAGTTAGTTTTAAAGATTAAGTAATAACGCTCATCATAATTTAAAGGTAGGATCTAGAGGTCCTGTTGTATTAAAGAAAAATGTTTAATCCGACAAATAACAAAAAATATACTATCGATTTGTGTAAGCTTATCTGTTGAAGTATATCCTCAAAAATTTTTCCGAATTCCTTTTCAAATCCTCTCAAATCTTATCTATTATTTAATCCTAAGAAACCTTATATATTATTATAAAAAATAAGTTTCCATATGCTGCAAATAATTCATTCATAAAAACACAATAGCATTGAATTTCATGTATCTAGATAGCATTAATTTATCTTGGACTATTTTCCCGGTAGAAAAATTTAAAGTTGACAATAAAGTTAGTTTCTCAAGCAAAAATATGAAAACAAAGTACAATATTTAATTTATAAAATAAATTCAATTGACTTTTCAATATTTTAAATTTCTTTAATGCCTTAAGCAATCTTTTAAAAAATTAATCAAAATGAAAAATTTATTGTTTTGAATATTACTAATATTAATGTTTGTGGTACGTATTCCTTGATATTCTTTTCAAATTATGTTCCTCATTCTTGTAAATAAAGTATATGTTTCCAAGACTTGTTACTGAAATAAAATAAATGTCATTTAAAATCACTTTTAATGTCAAAATAAATGCACTCATTTATTTAGGCATCCCTTGCAAAAACAGAAAAAATTCTTATTTTAAATAAGATGCGATTAATTAAATATCTTCGAAGGTAATCTTTGATCTGAAATAAAATAATATGTCATCAATCTGGAAGTTTAAAATGATGAATCAAGCTACTAGAAAAACATTTCTCAATCAAGAATATAACTTTTTGTTGTTGAAAATACATTTTTGAGTATTAACAGATTATTGCTTTTTTCTCATTTTATACAGTTTTTAATCTTAACTCACAATGGTTTAATATGATTTTACATATTCTTAAGAAAATAGGAATCAAACTATTACCCTACATTTGCATATCCAGTAGTTCCAACATGTATTTGGATAAATTATATTGAATTTTATCCTTTTTGGCGATAAAGTACATGTCATTATTTGTCTAACACTAGTATTATGAACTTTGGGATTAGTTTTATAGAGATGATGTAGAAAATAATTAAATTCAATTTTCTTTTTAAAATAATGTTCCTCTTTTACAAGTGTCCTTATGAATTTTAATTATCAAACCATAAATATAAATTTAAAAAATTTATAAATTTTCGAGTTATTTTTTAATTTGAGAATTTTAAAATTTAATATTTTTTTGAATATATTTGATATGCATAATTAAAGGCAGTAAAATTTTTAATTTTAATTTAAATTATTCTCATATTGTTTATTTTAATAATATTCCATAATTATAGCTTTTTCTTCACACATAAATAATCATCAAAATAAAATAAAAATCCTTCATAAAGAATTAATCAAAATTTGCTTTAAAAAAAATTAATAAAAAGAAATGCTAAAATGAAATTTTGAAAAATAAATTTATATTCCCTTCGTATGTTTATTATATTTTATTCCTTTTATTTTTTAAATAATCTAAAACTACTATTTCGGATGCTTTAGAAAATGAAGAGCGTGTTAAATCTCTTACTTTTCAGTGGATGATTATTCATGAGGTAAAATCGAATTTTCTATCAAAGCATTCACACATGAGTATAAATTAATACACATTTTGTTCTGCTTAAAAATTTATAAATGTTTTGAATTTATTACAATTAATGATTAAAATTACTATTTTTTTCTATTAATTTGTATGAAAATTTCACTAATATTCATAGAATTACTTCATTTGTTTTAAAAATTTAGCAAATAGTCTCATGATTTTACTTATTTATATATTCTAAAATATTTGCGTAATAATGTGCACAAATTGTACTTAAATTTATACATATCTTCAAAATGCATTTTAAAATTTTAAAAATATTTTCTCTATTATGTTCATGTTGAGTCTTGAATAATTTTAACTTAATTGAAATGAAAACATTAATATAAGAAATTAGTTGTAATTTTTACATGGTGTGATTTATTTTAATGTGAATTAATATTTTATTCAACTTTCACAAATGATAGAATACTTTTCTTTTCCTAATTTCATAGTAATTGTATAGAATTCTAATTGAATTATAAAAATATAATCTTGAATATTCCTTTATCAGTTTAATTCTATGTGATATTTCAGATAATTCACGATAAATTCTGAAATGATCTGGGCTTCCTCATATTGCATTTATTAAGTTATCAGATACAGAGAATTAAATATAATTATATGAAATTATAATGCATTATATACTCTTAATATAACTAATCTATAAATTTATATAAATTTATAAATGTACTAACGAAATTACTATATTAAAGATTTGAATATCTAGAAGGTAATATGCATAAATATTGTGTGGACTCTAGCTTATATTTCTAAAAAGTACTTACATTTTTTTATTATAAAATTATCATTTCACTTTTCAAACTTTTTAAGATATATAATTATTTATAAGTTTTTTGCTTATTATATAGTGAGGATTAGTGAAAACCTAGTAATATAAGCATTAGTATGGATATTTTGGGAATTTTTAAAACAGCTGCATTAATATAAGTATACATTTTAACTAAAGGAATGGATAAATTGTGCTTTTAAAATTTCTTGTATTTACAAATATATTAATTACAAGTAACAATATGCTATTGTTTTTATTTTACAAAGCTTCAAAATTACAGTATATTTGAATAAAAAATATTAAGTTCATCATGATATTTACTTATATTTAATATTCTGTTGATTTGATCATTGTGTCTTTAATAATGAGTTAGCAGCTGTTAGACACTAAATAGTCCTATTAATAGCTTACAGCTGAATCCCGTATTAATGGTTGAAATATCTGTTAATTCTGAATTACAAATTATTTCGTGATTCTATAATTCTTACCATTAAAATAGGAAAACTCTGTTCCGAATGTATATAATCATTTAATAATCATCAATTTCATTTATCATTAATTTGCTATGGATGGTTTTAACATTAGGCTTTACGAGAAATGATAGAATATTATCCACCCACTGTAACAAATTGTTTTGTACATGTTATTGTTGACTCTGAAGTTAAAATTATTCATATTATTCCGGCTTACACAAATTGAAAGGAAAATCAAGTTGATACTTAATGTTTGAACATATTCTTTAACTGATTTCACCAATCCCACGTTCATTTCAATTTAATTATCCTTTGCTTTCTCAAGAATATACTAAAAGTTACTTCTTTTCAAATAGATAATTAACATTTTAGCCATTCCAGACAAATCTGGTTAAACAATTTCAAAAAGTGATTTATTAACTTAAAGTAGGCATACATTTATTAGATATACATATTACTTTTATATAAGAAAATTTTATACATATTAAAAATAGTATAAATCTGCAATAAGCTGCAATGTTAAAGTTAATTATTCAAACGAGTTTAAATTCTTATAAAACTCCAAAATGAATCAAACTGAATAAATTGTTCATATTTAAACGTCATTTAAAGGATAAAAAATGTTATATTATCATTATTTTTCAAAACATTTGAATATTCTCATAAAAACAGTTTCAGACATTAAATTTCTATTCGTCAAAAAAATGTTCTAAGGTCAAGTTTAACTCAAATTGAAAAAATACAACTACATAATAGTAAAAATGAGTTTGAAACTAAAAACGTAACAAATAAATGTGCATAAAAAATTTTCTTATAGTTTGAAAATGTGCATTTATCAATTTTTAATAAGAAAGTATAGCTTTACAAGTAAAACTTTTGTCTTCAAACATTATAGTTTGACAAATGGTCAAAATTTGTATTTGACTCAAATTTTATGACTGAATAACTTGAAGTGACTCAATAAATATTTCCTATTACTAAATAAATAATGACTTGTATAAAAGTTGTATCAGAATATGTTACTTTTAAACTGGACCATGAAATAGTTTGCTTCTCTAATCTTAGTGAGATTCACATTGTGAGATTTATACACATTAGCCCATGAATTTAAGTAAAAAATTTGTTTCTTTTATATTATCTATAAATTTTTATCTATGTTTTTAATTGAAATTTTTTTAATTACAGCTGGTAAGATCCAGGATTGTAACACCACACTTTACAACACTATTAAAACAGCAATTAATAATAAAAATTAAAAATGCAATACGATATAAGATAATGTTTCAGATAATTGTCATAATAAAAAAAAGAACTTAGTGAGGCAATTAAAATAGTTTTAACACTCAAATTTTGATTGGAATTCAATTTTATAATAGTTACATATGCTAAAAACAGCTGATTTTAATATAGAAAAAAATAATTGTTAATTATCGACGTTAAAAATAATATGTCTCCAGTTAGAGAAACATAGGTTTAACTTTGCATTTGCTGAAATGTTATCAGTAAATGCAAAGTTAAACCTATTTCATGTTTAAAGTGAGTTAATTTCAAAATTCTGAATACATTGTTGTAATAACGAAAAGAAAAATAAGGAGAGTTAAAACAGCTTTCACATTTGAACTATGGATAAAATTATGTTTTAGTTCTTACAAAAAAACTGAAATCATTGGTATAGACAAGTTATTTTTAAAACAATTAACATCTTCTTTAAAAATTTCTCTTTTTTACAGTTTGTATTTTTAAAAACTAGTTTATCAATTCTGTATTTCTTGAAGCGATTATTACAATAGTTTGAAGTCATATTGCGTTTAAATTTCGATAATTTTTCAGCTATTAAAGTGGGATTAAAGATTTATTTTTGTAAAATTACAGCCAAAACAATGTCATTAATTTCAAATATCTTTTCTAAAGAAACAAATTAAGATGCTAGTGTGTTACTTACTTATTTTATGTTAAATAAATGTTAATAAAAACTAATTCATGAACACTAAAATAGGCACTCAACAACTGAATACTTAAATTAATTTCGTTGGCAATGAAATTTGGCACAGTTTTTGGATAGGACTCATTTAATAGTTTTGTAATTGGAAGTAAAATATATTAAACGTGAAGCTTAATCTCATTCAAAAATAGTATATTTATGATATAGTAAGAGATTTAAGGTATTGTTGCTTGTAAAATATATTTTAAGTAAACATCTGTTGAATACTTTTAATTTAAACTGAATGTTTCTGCATTCAAATAAATTTTTACAAAAATATGAATGCAAATTAAAATTAAATTAAATACAAACAAAAATATCAAAATAGATAATAATTTCTTAAACTTATGCTTATATATTTTGTTTATATGTAATATATAATATTATGTTTATATATTAGAAAATATCTAAAAACAATTTAATATTTTAATTTCTAGTCAAATTTCTGTTCTTATTCACTAATGATACAAGCATTAAAAGATTAATAATTTACTTAGGAAACTTGCTTTTAAAAATCCTCCCTTTAAAATAAAGTTAATTATTTTCTATGCTTATAATTACATATAAAAAAATAGAATTTTTTTTTTCATTTATCTTTATATTTAGAATCCACTGGGGGATTTACATAGTTAATTTTCAATGTTTTATTTATTGTGAAACTAATTAGCATTTTTTATTTTAATGATGATCTTATATAGTTAAAGTTCACTAAATTATTATCTCTTAAATATTGACTGAGCTGACTATTCAAACCTTTTATGGCGCTTAATGGGTAATCTGAAATAACAAGATTATCAAAAGAAAAATAAAATAACAGGATTAGAAGTAAATATGAGTGTATGTTTAAAACTTTACAAAATAAACTATTTTTTATCATATTTTATTTTCTTGCATAAAGTCATTAATTTATCTCTTTTTTAACTTATGTACACCTGATCTGAATTCTAAAATGTACTAGTTTTATCTATAGCAAGTTTATGCTCTGTTTTTCAATTTCTGATGAAAAGTAAATGCGGTTGCCAATTAAAAATGAATAAACTTCTTTTTGGAAGTAATTTATTTCTTGTTACATGGGAATATTTAAGCACATTTGTCTAAATATCTAATCATTGAATATAAGGTAAAAAGTTTCAAAAAATAATTGAAGCAGAACTCTAATAAATAGTTTAGTTTCATTTAATTGCAGTTTTATTTTTAAAAAAAAATTTTAAAAAAAATCGTTTGAATTATTTTTTTTATTTTCACACGGAATTATTTTATTAAATATTTTTGTGCTATATTTCTGCTTACATGCTGCATGCTACAGATTATACTAAAACATAGTTCTGTAGATAAATTTCAGTAAATTATTTCATAAATTTCCACAGTCGTTAATAAATTATATATTATTAATTATAATTTTCTGATAACAAATATTTTAATTTAAAAAGGTTTTCAACATAATTTACTTTATTGTACGAGATTTAATTAGAAAGTGAAAAAAGATGGTTTTTTATTAGACATAATAATGAAACCCATTATTTATTGGAAAAATAATTCCATGACATACACAATGCTTCATTTACTTCTATACGTAAACATATTTTACATTTGGTAATTATTTAGGGAAGTTTGTCAACACGCATATTAATAATTTCTCCATTCTTAATTATAATAATATGATAACAATAATTTTAATTCAATAACTGTTTTAACATATTTTATTGTAATGAGTGAGAATTATTTAGAAATTATATTGAAGGTTTTGTATGTAAATTATATATAATCACTTAGAAATTATATGTATAAAAATTAAATAACCATTATTTATTAGGAAAATAATCTTGAGACATTTATGTAGCTTCTATTATTTTTCTACGTAATCACTTCATTCATTTAAATATTTTTACTAAGTAGGTATAAATCTCAGAATTATTACGTCACCCTCCTCTGCTTCCAGTTTGAAAACCTAGGTTGTCTACACATTCTCAATCACTTAAAAGATGTTTGTCATTCAAGAATTCTCTCAAGAAGATTAAATTTTCTAGAAGGAAAATTTTTTGGCCATCAAAAATTTCCCACACACTGTTATAGTTCCCGAGATTCTGGATTCTTGAACTATGAAGTTAGATAAATGTCGCGAATTTGTCTTCCAGTCTTGAGCCATCTTCTTGTTTTGGGTAATTCTACGTAGATTTTTTAGAATTAAGATTCTCTTTAAATCTTTTTTGATGATTTGTCTGTAACATAGTAACTTTTGGTATGGAATGTAGAATCTACTTGGTACTTAAAAATACACTTACTGAGTAACTTTTTAATCAAACTATGAAATTCTGATTTTCATATTAAAGATTTGACTCCACATTAAACAAAAAATTTTGATTTTTGAAAGAATTACACTCTTTACTGATGTCAATTAAATCAGAGTTTCCCAAATTCTAAAATCTTTTTATTTGTTACATTTTCTTCTACCATTACATTAAATATAAGAGATATGAGATTATCACCCCCAATTTCTTGGTCTTGTAGACACCAAAAAATAATATTTTCAACTAATACAAATTTTTTATTCATATATTTTATGTTACCATTCACAATGTTATAATAGTAATCTGCCTGCCTTTAATGAAATTTTTATCTGCTCATTATACAAATAGGGGAATCAACAAGGGTATAATTTTTTTAATTTTCAGTTACTTCTTTTGTTTTATGTAGTATGTCTAAACTTAGTATTTTATCTAAGAATAGTTTTTGTATTTTTGAGTTTGTTAAAAACTTGTGCTCTAAAGCCACTCGAACTACATCAGAATTATGTTTGTAGCCTTTTTTTTACTTCCTAAAGTAAAAAATGATAGTTTTTCTTCTCTTACTTTCTCTCTCATGGGATTTAATTTATCAATTTATTTCTGACAAATAAATATGTGCAATGAATCACCATAATAATAAAAAAACCTAACAAAAAAACGAGTAATTAATTCGCTGTCTTTCTAATTTACTTTTACACAACAAGTTTGTAATAATATTTTATTACTCTCATTATGCAAAACCTCAGAAATTATTGACGGTTTAATTTCTAATTCCCAAATCTCATTATTTCTATCCTTTGATGATTTAAAACAAATACTGAGGTTGTGTTCCCTCTCTCTCACATGGTACAAATTAATCCCAATTTGTAATCTTTAACTCTGCTTTATACCGACGGACAAAAAGCATCTGCATAAAGCTTTTAATTTATTTTTTTCGATGTTCAAGCGACAGATCTCCACCAAGTGATCGCACCTGATAAAATTGCAGGATTTATTAATTTGAAAAACAACCGAAGAGTCATAAGTTGATGATTCAAGTCTTTTTCTATTATATCTAATATTTTTCTCGCAAAAGCGGAAGGGGTTATCTGGTTTTAATTTCGAGTTCAATAAAATTTACAATTTATGAATATTTTGTGCGGATGAATCTTATACATTTTGTTTGCTATATTCCAACGTTAAATCTTTAGCAAATTCTTTTAATATAACAGCAATAAAATAAGCATTGAGCCTTAAAATTTCTAGGCTCAACTCCAATAGATTGCAAACTTCTTACAGTAATTTCGTATTCATCATGCACATTCTTTTTAACCTCAAAATATCCTTCAACTTCTAGATTTAACTGTTTATTTATGTGATGATTCATTATCGGGTCTTTGCGACCAAATCTTTTTTTCAAAATCTTCACATCTAAATCATATCCAGAAACTAGTAAAGTTTACTATATCACAAAAAATTTTTTAAATGTTCAAGTAATAGAATCTTACTTGTTTATTTTCGTTATTAGAGTTTTCATTTCAGTTAGTGATCTGTATTTCAGTAAGATTTACATTTAGCAATTTCTTTTGTTTTATTTATTTATTTATTTATTTTAGCTTAAAATATTTAGCGATATTTCATTGACATAGTCATGAATAATGGACTTCGAACTCTTCTAATTTGGTTAAAATTTCAACAACTTATCTATTTAGTGTCGCTTTTAAGAGAGCAATTGATTTGCATATTCTTTTAGCAAGTCAAAATTTTTAAATTTTTATAAAGTTTTCAGCGTGATTCGCTAACTTAGTGGTAGCTCTTTTCGCACAAAATACATATTTTTTCTATATTTTTCAAGAAACATTTTAAGTCAGTATCGCATACAAACAACGCATAAGTGCAGACCCCACTTTCGCTGTCTTTTCAAATTCACCAAATGGTGCAAAATGCAGCAATTCAATGTTTAAGTAATCAAATAACATCAAAGCACAAATCAAAGTTCAATTTTAATAATCAGTTATTAAGGAACAATCTCTTATTGGAGCTCCATATTTAATTTTTGTAAATAAAAACTAATGTATCTGATACATATAGCCGTTATTTAATTGGTGTGAAACAGTTTTAACTCTGCAATAATTAAATAAAGTCCTATTTTAATCATACCATCTATTCCCCTTTTAAAGTTTCATAACTATTATCTCAGTTTTTATGTCATTTTCCTAATTACGATTGATTTTTCATGTTTGCATCACGAGTGTATTCTAATTAAGAGATATCCATCCTTATTCATTTAAAATAATTAAAGCTACTTAAGTATTTAGCATAATTATAAAGGTGGCAATTTAGGAATCACATAATTCGATTTTGTATTGATTGTTTTCTAATTATGCTGTTGTATTGAAAGTTGGTTCTATTCATTGCTTGAAAAGGATATTTTATCGGTGTTAATGATACATTTTCCTCTTGAATTATTCATGTTGGCAACATGTACAGAAATCATGGTCGTAATTACTAGCCTTTATAAAATTACCACTATTTTTTCATACCAATTCACGATTAAATGATTTATGACAGTAAATAATCTTTCTAAAAGATAAGGTAAGCGTCAATTTTCTTAATAAACATGAAGACTATCACTCGACTTATATGTTTCTCGTGATTAATGTATAATTAATAGCACTGTATTCATTTCAATAAACCAAGCACATATCACTAGTTTTAGAATATAATAACCATCACAATATTGAACTTTACTGAACTTTAAACCAACATGTTGATTTGCACTTACCTCATATCATTAAGTCAATTTTAATACTTCTTTTAAATTCAGCATCACAAAGGTTACTTGCACGACTATTTTGTTTAAAATTTGCACTTAATTATTTTGTTTAAAACTCTTACATAACTATTTTTATAATTTGCACAAAATGTTCACAGAGCTTCAAGTTGTAATCAAAAAGTAAATTATTGTTTAAAACTTGAAATTGAACATTTTATCAATTACGAACGATTTTATTCTAAAGATGAAATAACATTCAGTATTCCTGTTCCTGAAATATTATAAGGGTATTGGTTTTGTACATAAATTTGAAAATAATTTGTTCTAAATGATGATAGATTAATTGCAATCGTCAATATTTTTAACCAAGTAATGATCCATGATGGTATCAAATATAATATTTCGTGCTTACAATATACCAATACAATTTCTTTTCATTGTCCTTGAATACAAAATTAACCTTTTTAGGGACCGAACTTTTAGAACCGAACTTCTGGGGAAGAATATATGGAAAAATAAATTGTATGCTATGGTATGGGAAAGCTGAAAAAGCATAAAAAACGTGAATAATGGATAACCATAATTTTTTTAATTATTTTTGTTAAAGGTTTGAAAGCTATTCAATTCATACTATTGGTCTCATGAAATTGTTACTATTCCATTGTACTGTTAACTAACAAATCTGTTTCCAGACTCTGTTGTATTCAGCAGAGTATGAGAAAGGTTTCTACGATTTTCACTCAAAGTTCTTCCAGATAATTTTAATTTTATATATGATGAAACTAAGAAAATAAAAATCCTTGATCTTTGTCATTCTATTGAATTAATAAACAATGCTGGAATTGAGAACCATTGCAAGAGGAAGAAAACAAAACTTATCCATGATATAAATTTCTTGCTGACTTAAAATAAAATACATGACTTATTTTTATATTCAAATGATGTCTTTTTAAATGATGCAACACTTAAAAATATCATCTATGTCTAATCACTGCTTAAGAGGAAATTCATTTACGGTTTCAAAAAGTTTCTAAATTTTCCAATATATATATTCTTAAATAAAGTAATACTAATTACTATTTCCTTTTAATTTCTGAAAAAGGATAGTTTTTCAGATTGCAAAGTCTGTTCTGTTACGTATTTCCCTATGTTCTGCCTGTAAAATAGCATTGAAACACGTACCCTACACGTACTGTCTTAAAAGTTTAATAATTTTGATACTAAGCAGAATTTTCAATATTTCAATGCCTCCTTCAACTTCGTTTTAAATGGCTAATGTTAACCGGGCTGGTAGCCTAATGATTAGCACTATTTTTTTCTGTTCAACTTTCCGTTCCATGGGTTTGAACTTCACCTTGCGTTTGGATGTCTATAATGATTCAGACTCCACTTTAAGTTGTAGATCCCAATTTAATGAGCACTCATGGGTAAAATGACTGTTGAGTGCCAAGCAAAACACATATTACAAATAGTTTTGATTTTAAATTAAAATAAAAATACATTTTGTTTATTATAGTGTGTTAGTATTAAATATAAGTTAAAAATAAATATTTAATCATAAATTTCTAATAATGAACAAATAAGTGTCCATCAGTAATTTATCAAATTGTAATTATGTTTCTTAAAAGCGAATGCAAATTAGCAAATGGTATATTAATGCCAACGATTAACCGATATTATTAAAATTTAACAAGTATTAAAATCACAGAGTCTGAAATTTAAAAATCAGGTCTCAAGTGTTTTTTCATTTCTTTGCTTTTAAAAATATTACTTTGAGAAACATACTACGGTTAAATATATTTTTTCAATAAATTTACTTCAAAATTTAACAATTTTGAAACAAAATTCCAGAATTCACTAAAAAATCAGAACAATAACATGCAAACTATTGAATAAATTAAAACTCAGAATACTTTTCCTTAACCCCCTAACCTTTTGCTGATAGCTTTTTATAAATTCATTCCTTTCATTGATAACAATGAGAGTGATAATTGAACTTATATCATTTATGTACTAGCGCCATCTACAGTAAAGAAGAGTAATAATTTTACCTCACATCTACGAATAATATGAATGATGTGACCGCTAAATTGCTTGCTGCTATATGATTTAAATAAAATTAATATAAATAAAAAATTGAAAATTTTGAATTCTGTTTTGGACTAATTTTTAAATTTGAATATAATGTGAATTATTGCTAAGGAATTCAATTATGTTTCCTCTTATTTATTTTGTGTTATACTTTTTTATAAAATGATAATGGATACATTCAAGACAGATTTTTTTCTGCATATTTAAAAAAGCTATTTCAATTCTATTCATATGCATAAAATTTTTTTGAATATTAATTTTAAAATGAATATTATTATCAATTTAATTTGATTATTGTACTTTTAGATTAAAAGTGTCTTTAAAAATGGAAACGAAATAGTTAAAAAAATGAAAAGAAAAATTGGAAAAGCAATACTTTCAAGAAGATTATAATATAGAAAAATTGTTTGCTTACTTTGAAAATAACTTGTAGTTTTTTAAAAAAAATAATGTTTAATAACTTTTAGACTTAATAAATTTACTAATTTTTTAAATCAATCAATATTTTTAAAGGATTATAGTTTAGTTTTTAAACTTTAGACAGAAAACCATTAGTATATAATATACCATATTAAATAAAAATGAAGAGAAAAATTCCTTTGCTCTATATAAAAAATTTTCTGTGCCTTACTTGTCATTATTTTATGAAAAAATCTAGTGTAGGGAAATGATTTTAAATGTTTTAAAGAAAATTACAATGATATGCAGATTAATAAAGAGTGAAAACATTTTTGTGATACATTTAAAAAATTGGTAGTCTAATGTATTCAATTTATGAGAAGAAATTGGTAAATATTCTTTATAGTTTTATACAAATCTATGAATAGAAAATTATTTTAATGCTGTAAATAAAACTAAACGACATTGCAGATTAATAAAAAGTAAAGATATATATTTGAGATTTATAATAAAATTACATTAATTTATTGACACATTAACTTATCGAGAATAGTCTGACATATTTTTTTTTACATAATTCTATGTACATAATATTTTAATGTAATAAAAAATACTATTAAATAATAAAATACGGCAGATTAATAAAAAGTGAAAAAGAACTTAGTGATGTATGGAAAAATTATCCTTGTTTAACATTTTAAAAGCAAATAGTTTTGCATGAATATATTTCGTTCAAGTATATTACTCAAGCGGTAAAATTTTTGAGAATATTCATAACAAATTATGCCGAACAACATTTTTTAATTTAAATTCATTTGGAAATGTCAATTTGTAAAAATCCATATTCATCACTTGAAGCTTTTAAGTTTAATCGCCATGAAATAAATTCAGTTTCCCTCAACCGTTTAATTACCCTTTTCTGCTGCAAAAGAATCTGTTCTTTCAGAACTAATTGAAAAATGCTGTTAACTTAAAGATCGATTTCCACGTTCGATAACTTACAAAATGCTAGTGAAACTTTTAGTTGATTAAGGAAAAGTTTTGACAGTCACAAATGTTCAAAAGAAGTGCTATTAAGTAGTTTTGAAAATGTTTTTCTTCCGGAAATGTATTGTTTTCGAAATTCATGAAGATCTGAAATAAGTAAAGATTGAAATGAATTAAAATGAATTCAAAATTAGGTAAGAAAATTGTTTGTTCGTTTTGGCAAAAAAAAGAGAAAATAAAGTTCAAAACAGTACAAATCTATATGAATACATCAACAAGGAAATTGTAAATCTTTAATTCTTTGTTGTGTGCTAGAATGGTAATTTTTATTGGCTTCTACCAATAAAAAAATATCACTATAGCACCAAACAAGAATATACAGCTGATACATCTAAAATTTTATATGTTTAAAAAACATCAACTCTCTGCAAAATATCTATAATAAGCTCCTTTAATACATTTTGTAGTACATCGTTAAGTGTATTTATGCAACATATTTCTATTTATGCATAATGATTAATAATATTTTTTATAACTTCACTTAATTTAATCATAAAAAAACAACCTGTTTATTTCTTTAATTTCCTGACAATAAGTTTTCAATTTTTCTTAATCTTAAAAAAAGATTTAATAGAAATAATCTTCTTGCTCAATAAAATACATAAGAAGAGCTTTTAATTTCAAGAAAGAAGAAAACTGGGAATCAAACAGAATCAGACAAGCTCCAGTAATTTAAAAGTTGCCTTTTTCAATATTTTTGTTTTTAAAGATTTATCACGATAGATTATGTTTAATGGTTTTTTCACATTTCTTACTTTTAATTATTTAAGTAATTTCACACTGGGTAAATTAATTTCAAAGGGAAAGCATTTTAATTAAGAAATTTTGAAGTTTAACATATTCTTGAATGGAGTTTAATCATAGATATATATGTATGTATAGATATATAAACCTATAATTTTCTATATTAATTAATGCTATATTAAAAAACTCACAATACATTAGCTTAAATGAAGTACCAACCTTCCATTCATCCAGTGGACCCTATTAATACGAAGTATGGCTTTTCTCCAATGGCTGCATTTCAGCAATTACAGAAAAGCAAATCTTCTATCTTTTTGCTACTTCTTTAAATTGATTTATTCTGCATTTTCTCGATTTTTCCTTTTGATGTGTATAGCTATTTAAATTGATTTTTTCTGAAATTTTTCTTTCTTTTTTTTCCTTTTGATGTGTATAATTACTTAAATGAATCAAATTTTAAAAATTTATTTTGTAAATTTCCCTTTGTATATTGGTTATGTGTTCCATCTTTTTGCAATATTTAAATAATCTTTTCTAATTTCTTCATTGTATTCATAATTTTTCTAATACAAACAAGAGTGTGCTTAAAAATAAATATTGTTTAAACTACCACGAATTAATGTTTTCTATATTCTGAAATTTATATTCAATCTTCAAGGCCAGTCATCATTTTCTTAATATTGAATATTGTGGAATTTACAATTACTCATTTATTGTCTTTAAAAATGTGTCATTTGAACCTTATAAATACTATATAGCTTTGTTACTAACTAGTTGCTAGCTGATTGTCATGTATACGTACTGAAGAAAATTGTTTCTATGTAATAAATAATTTTCATAACCTACTCTGCAAAATTAATTTCTCATCCTGAGTTTTCTTTTCCTTCTAATCTTTC
>JAPDSC010023329.1:39024-49212 GCA_026290005.1 Latrodectus geometricus
TTTCTTAAAAACATATTGTTCTAAATTAAGTGGAAATTCTAAAATTTGCTGCTAAAGTAGTTGACGATAACTTCATAGAACTTCTTTTGACGCGACTGCAATTTGTGGGCTAAATCCTTCATCAGAAGTTTCTTCCATTCTGTTATCCTTTTCGTCAGGGCACTCCAGTTGGTAATCTTCAAAATATAAATACCTTCAACACAGTTTTCCCACTTTAATCTGGGCCTTTCGCTAACTCTGGTTCTGATTGATTTCGATTTGAAGAATCCTAAATCTCATGGTGGATGGATTTATACGGCAAATGTGCACAATAAATTTTATAAGATTCATTATACCATGTTTAATTACATCAGCTCTTTATACATCCCATACAACTCATTGTTGTATCTGCGACACTATGCATTATCAAAATATAGAATGGTTAAAATTTAAATGTGGTAATACCTATAATCTTCCTTAACACCTTTCCTTCAAAGACAGCAAGACTATTTTCCAACAATCTCATCAACGCCCAGGTTTCGGAACCATATGTGAGTATAGGTGTAATAATGATTATTTTACAATTTTTAATATAGAAAATTTCTGAATACTTTAACAGCAACTCTATGTCGGTTACTCACAATATCCAATTGCTCTGGTTATTCACATTGGAAGTAAATAAACTGCGTAATGTTAACATGCGTAATTGAAGTGTTTTTATACTGCAATTATCTTAGGATGTTAGTCCTTTTTAGTCACTACCATGTATATAGTTTTGTTCTCATTAAAGTTCAAAGAATATTTCCTAATTTATTTGTCGTATATATTTTCTAGAGATATTTGTCATCCTATTCTTAAATCTATATTATGTACCTTTTTTTCTAAACCAAGAAAATTTAAATACACTACTGGCCATTAAAATTGCTATACCAAGAAGGCAACACGCTACAGACGTGAAATTTATACGAAAGGAAAAAGGTGCTGTGATATGCAAATGATTAGCTCTTCAGTGCATTCAGACAAAGCAAACGCCAGTAGCAACACCTACATTGTTTTTAAATGAGGAAATTGTTCAGCCGGTTCCTCATACACAAATTGCATTTGAACGTTGTTGCCTTGTGAAAAGTTGTTGTGATGCCTTGTGTAAGAAGGAGAAATGCGTGCCAGCACGTTTCTGACTTTGATAAAGGTCGAATTGTAGTGTACCGGGATTGCGGTTTATCTTATCGCAGTATTGCTGCTCGCGTCGGTCGTGATCCAATGACTGTTAGCAGAATATGGAATCGACGGGTTCAGGACGGTAATACGGAACGCCATGCGGGTTCTCAACGGCCACCTATCACTAGCAGCCGAGAAGACAGGCATATTATCCGCACGGCCGTAATGGATCGTGCAACCACGTCACGAGCCGTGAGTCAAGAAACGGAGTCGTTTGGAAGACAACAAGTGTCTGCACGAACAGTTCGACGACGTTTGCAGCAGCATGGACTCTCAGCTCGGAGACCATGGCTGCGGCTTCCCTTGACGCTGCGTCATAGACAAGAGCGCCTTCAATGCTGTGATCAACGGATGAACCTGGGCGCACGAATGGCAAGACGTCATCTTTTCAGATGAATCCAGGTTTTGTGTATAGCATTATGATGGTCGCATCCGTGTTTGGCGGCATCGTGGTGAACGCAACCAGGCAGCGTGCATTCGTCGTCGTCATACTGGCCCATCACCTGGCGTGATGGTATAGGGTGCCATTGGATACACGTCTCGGTCACCTCTTGTTCACATTGACGGTGTTTTGAACAGTACACGTTACATTTCTGGGGTGTTACGACCCGTGGCTCTACCCTTTATTCGAGCCCTGCGAATCCCTACGTTTCAGCAGGATAATGCCCGACCGCATGTTGCCGGTATTGTACGGACCTTCCTTGATTCGGAACATGTTCGGCTGTTGCCCTGGCCAGCACGTTCTCCAGATCTTTCATCAATAGAAAACGTCTGGTCAATGGTTGCCGAGCGACTGACTCGTCACCAAACGCCAGTCACTACGGTTGATGAACTATGGCATCGTGTTGAAGCTGCATGGGCATCTGTACCTGTACATGCAATCCAATCTCTGTTTGACTCAATGCCCAGGCGTATTACTGCTGTTATTACTGCCAGAGGTGGTTGTTCTGGGTACTGATTTCTCAGGATCTATCCAGCCAAAATTTTTGAAAATTTAATCACTCGTTATTTCTAGTATAATATATTTGTCCAATAAATATCATTTTGTTATCTGCATTTCTTCCTGGTGTAGCAGTTTTAATGGCCAGAAGTGTATTTTAAATGCAACAATTGAATAAAAGATATAGAATTGAATTAATTGTATCTTGTTTAAGTCTAACTTTTTGAAACCAACAATCAATAAAAAATTACCACCAATTAATTGTAGATCAACATTTCTCTAACACATTATAATCATGCAGTTCTTGCATAAAATCATTTTCTATTATCTACATTTCAAGATTGATTCCTGTAGATGAATTTTACATTAGACTTTACTTATAACAAAATTTATACCAACTTATTTGCATTTTGTTATTAATATATTCACTTATTCGTATCAATTGAAATTTTCATTTTACATTGCTGAAAAAGAATACAGAGTTTTACCTGAAAAAGAAGACGAAGTCCTATAATCTAGGAATATGTGAAATTGCATTTCCAGAGCCAGATATTAATGGTGATATATTTTATTACTTTCATATTGAAGATTCATATTTGAAGATATTTTCTTTATTTTAGATATTCTTTACCTTATATTTTCTTTATATGGTATAACTCTGTGACTGATGTTTATTCCAAGGCATTTGTATTTTGTTATACATGAAATTTACAGTGGTAAAATATTCTAAAATTGTTGATAACCATCTGCAATTATGATTTATGAAGACAATATTATAATATTAAATGCTAATTTAATATTTAGATATTGTGAGTTGCTGTGTGCTTTTGTGAAATATTGATAGTACTTTATTTAAAAATAATCATTTTCTTTTTGTAATGTTTTTATAAATGTTCATAATCGTAGACTTGTAAATGTTTTTGAAACGTAGATATCATCCATTAAAGAAGAAACACTTATCTTGGTTTTTATACCTTGCCGCTTCAAAATCAATACTTTCTTAAAAAGAATCCAGATATTATGTTTTTTAGCATAAAAATGTTTTATTTGTGACATATTTTACAAGTCACAAATTATATGGTTTTCTGGTTGCAATAAAAACACATTCAGATATTAAAATTAATCTTTTGGTTTTTTCTTTTTTATTTCAAATTACTTATATTTTCTATCTTTTTGTAAATTAACATGGTTTATAATTTTAAAAAATATATAAATGTGAAAATATTTTATTAAAATATAATTTTGGAATTCCTTCTCATATTTTGAATGTTTTTTTTTATTTTTTATTTTATTTCCTTAGATTTCTATAACTCTATTTGTTTTCTTTATTTTTAAAGAAATTTAATAATATTTTGCTTACCATTTAAATATATTTATTTTATGTTCTGTGAAAAGTTATTTATTCGTTGTGTAAAGTATTTAATAAAGTAAACAATTGAGCTTAATTTTTTTTTTGCTAATAATTAAATCACAAATGACTAAAATTTTCGATGTTCTAAATGACGATTATGGTAAAAATTTCTTAAAGAATTTTAAAGTGCTGTAGTAAATATTGAAGTTGAATATTGAATAAAAACAAGATATTATTTAGCCTTGCTGGAATTAAACAGTAAGAAAATGATCTGTAGAGAAATGTTCTAGTATATGAATTCTGAATTTATTGAGCAAGAAGCAAAGTGAAAATGTAAATATAAATCAAGGTTAAGTGTGGAAAAATATTCTACATATTATTGTAGAAAGTAAGAATAGAATTCTGAATTCCTTTAACAAATTTTATTAAGAAAATATTTGTCCCATTAAAAAGCAATTAGCAAAAATTAAAATAAAATGTATTTGCTTTAATTGAACTACTAAAGCGCACTTAATTTATAAGGAAATTTACTGAACAACTAATAGAAACTCTCATTATGTGCTTCCACCAAATTCATTTTGTTATAAAAAATTAAGATAAGTGAGCAGATGCCACTATTACTATTTTTTAAATATCAAGTATTCTTAGAATGGAATTGGTTTGATTTTCCCCAGAAGCTGTAATGTTATATTAAAAATGCTTGCTCTATGCAATGAAATTCTTAATCAATTGAAAAGTCTTATTGTAATTAAAATTAATAATCGTAAACCAAATTATATTAAAGAATGTTTCTGTCATGGAATACCTAGGAAGATATCACCAA
Source organism: Latrodectus geometricus (assembly GCA_026290005.1). NCBI lineage: Eukaryota > Metazoa > Arthropoda > Arachnida > Araneae > Theridiidae > Latrodectus > Latrodectus geometricus. Next base: position 43,336 of record JAPDSC010023329.1, read on the forward strand.
CAGAAATTGTGTCAACCACAGATCTAAACTCTAGTGATAGTTCTATAAGTTTTGGGGAAAAAAAAAGAAAAAACTTTAATGTTTGATTCCAAATGGAAGTTTTCTGAGAGCAAAAAATCTTTTTTCTAAATTTTAACAATTTAATAAACCAAATTTATTTAGAAACAAGCATAGCATTAGAGAAATAAACCACTTACCAAATGCTGAACAAAAAGCTAAATCTTTTGTCACAGTAAAATATTTTTCAGTGATTCATTTAACAAAAACGTATGAGCAAATAATTATTAAGCCAAATGATCAACGATTAGCAACATTTGTCCCATGTTTTAAAAAAATTCTTCTCTTAATAATTATTAATTCTTACCTTTTAGTTTGAAACATATTCCACTTATTTTTATTTTATTTTATTTTTTATTTTATTTTTATTTTTTTTTTTTTTTTATCAAATAATAGCTTAAATTCTCAAAGGCTTGAAATATGTTGATCTACTATTCATAGACAATAAAAATATATTCTGAAGGTCATTTCGGATATATAGTTACTTTCTCTTTCTCGATAAAATATGTAAAAATCAAAAATATCAAGATAAATTACAAAATCTACGAAATGCTGCTTCACTCATAATCTGATACTTGTAACTTCTTAACTTTTTTTACTCGCAGCTTGTTACAAGAAGCAAAAACCATGCATAAGAGGAAGCAAAGCCTCTGCTGAAAAAATTTCCTTGTTTTAGAGACAAAAATGCCTTTCTTAGTATTCGCTGGATAATATTACCAGTAAATATCCATGTTTTTAATTTTCATTCCTCTTTTGACGTAGCACTTTAAAAAATATTACTATTATTAAAACATGCTATTAACCCAAATTTAATTAAAGTGTATACGTTTTTAACAAATTATTATAATTTTACAGGGATGTTTAACTAAAAAGACGTATCTTCATTTCTATATTTACATGTGAAGACTTTGTAAGCTTATGTACATTCGTTATTTTCATAAATGCATAATATTTAACAGTAGAAGTTTAAAACACAAAAATGTCTTCTCGATTAAAAAACAGATTTTAATTAAATAATAATTCATTAAAATCAATTATAACTTAAATATTATTTGGCAACAATTTATTCATATGCGATTATTGTGGGATTCATTAGATAATAAAGTTGAAAATGATAAAATATCAAACATTTTGTATTTTCATTATTAAATACTTTAAAAACTCTTAAGGCTGAGTTAGATATATGGGTTATACCTCCGTGTCTGATATGCTATACATACTTATCTTCATTGGATTAAAAACACAGAAAATATTTGTATTTTTTTTATAAAACTTTGCTAATAAGGACGCTATTAAAAATCTTTTTATGCATTTCACTTTAGAAAATCTAAAATAGTATTTGTATGTAGTTACATACTTTATAAATATTTTCAGTTAATGAAGGAAACACCAAAGAGTTTTAATGAATCAAATTTTGATTAAAATTTTCGTTTGTCATTATTCATAAATTGAGGAGTAAAAGTTCATTTTATATGCAAATTTTTTCGATTACATATAATATCTATCACATTTACTAAACTCATTTGTATAGTTTTAAGATTGTATATTTATACAGTTTTTTAATTACAGTATATAAACTAACAAAAGTGAAAACTTAAATTAGGTATTTATTGTATTTGGGTATAAACAAAGTTAAAGTTTTTTTTTATAGCCATATAGAAAAATTATGGTAAGAAGAAAAATATTTTTATCCTGAATTTTGAAAGCTAAATTTAAGAAATTTAATCAACTAACGAAGAAATGAAATTTTTTCGAAAATTTTACGTCCGAAACTAATGTTTTTAATTACTTCCTTACAAAATTCTCAAGTACTACAAAAATTTTTAATTTAAACTAAATATATTCATGAACTCTCCATAATAATCACAGTTACAGCAACTCGCTTAGACAGACATTATTGCAAATGAATGTAACCTGTTATAAATTTTTTTTTAAATAATTAACCACATCAATAACACTAAAACCCAATTTACAAATTATACTAGGATTATACTTACTTGGAAACCTAAGTAACGATTAATTCAAACCTTACATAATGTAGAAAAAATACTTTCAAGAAATATTAAGCAATGATTGAATTAATTAAGTGAAAAATATGAGCCTTCGATCAATTAAAGAAAGCTCTCAGAAATCTTTTCTAAGAAAATTAACTTTCTCTAATGCTATACAGTTTTATTTGTCGTCAATGATATGTTCTCATAAGCCGCAGGCAACGAGTTACATGCAATTAGAAAAAAGTACTCCTTGACAAACATTCATTACGTCATTAAAACATTACTTTTTGGGCATAATTACTAAAAGTGTTGATAGAATCACCATTTTTAGTAATTACTAGCATGAATAATTTATATATCCGAGATGTCTCCAGAAATTTTATTCAGGTTTAACGGACTCCTAATTTTTTTTTAAATGTACGCCAAGTGTCAACATCTTTTTCGCCAAACTTGGCGAAGTATTCTTGCTGAAAGAAATTAGTTGTATATTTATGGGGACACTTAATATCGTTTCGAATTCATTCTCATTTCATTGACACTTTTTTTTTTCGTTCGTTGTAAATATGTCACTCGTATCATAATTTACGCCAACTAAATAGAGTGACAAATTCAGTTACTATTGCAGCCACGTTTTTGCCGGCTTTCTTTTTGACTGCATTAATCTATAGAGTTCAAAAAGTACAAGGTCTCTTGCATATTTTAAAGATGATACAGTCGCCAACATGTCTTTACAATCAGAAAAATCTGAAGCATGATTTTAAAGAGATTTAGAACAAGATATAGAATTTCGGATTAGATAACAATCACATATTCCATTCAATGACGTGGAAAGGTTGAAATATATTTCATGATATCTAAAACTCTTTCATTATCGAATCGACTTGAATATGGGAAGCATATTAATGAGAGTTTTTGAAATCATTTTCCTGCTTTGAATTTAGAAACAGTTATTATACACGTTTTTCTCATTTTTGTTATCACTGTTAAGATTCACTGAGTTAAGTACTTATCTAAGCTTGTCTAATTTGTCTTAATAATTATTTAATTAAAGCCACTGTATATATTACGTGATGATTCAAGTAATTTGGAAAAAAAATTTACTTGATAACGATTGCGTTCTTAAAAAGATAAAAACAGCTCTGATATTTTTATGGGATTTTCCTAAAATTTATATCGAAAGATAAAAAAAATTAAGAACTATACAGATTGCGATTATTAAAATAAATATAATTGTATTCATAAGAATATAACAAAAAAACAAATTGATTACTTTGAGATATAAATTTAAAAAATTTTATAGATTAAATATGCAATTCTTATTATTTTGAGCTAAAAAAATTCTTAAAGTAATTTTTTTTCCAAAATTACGATTAAAAAAATTATATTTTGAATCATTTTGCTTTGTTTTAGCACATATTTCTTGGCTTCTCATAACACATTATTTATAATTTGATAATTGTAAGTTTCAAAAATATTTTATCAGTTATTAAATTATTTTAACACATGCTTTAATTTAAATATTAATATTATTTTGTTGAAGGCATATAAATAAGATGTGTTAATAAAAATATTTATACAATCTTGCTTTAAATGTACATTACAAGTAATATTTCTTATGAATAAATTGATTTCTAATATATTATTTCAGATGGCATAGTTGATATTTTATGCGGAATAAGTTTACGAACCGTATACATTTTTTCGACAATGATTAAAACTTAATGTCATTAAATGGAGATAATTTTAAAGTGTAAATGAACAAATGAATGAAAACAGGAAGTGTTAAAATCTTTTTAGTGAAGTGAAACTTTCCTTCTAAATGAAACGAAATGAGAATGGAGTTAAAATTTAAATTCCTAGTAATAAACAAAAAAGTATTTACTTTCACTTTCAATTTCCCGTTTTCAATAAAATTGAGCTTATTTTAAACTAAAGAAAAAGGCCCATTAATATTCTATAAATAGAATTTAAACGCGATAATATTTTGTTGTGATTTTATAGTTATTATCAATTTTTGATCATTTTGCAATCTTGAAATATAACACTGAAGTTGTCAAATTCTTGATTTTAGGATCTATTTTTAGCTTTACTTAATCGGACATGATATAAACCCTCAGAGTAAAATAAATTTGAAACATAAATAAAAAGGCCAATGTAAAGCACTATTTTTTTTATATAAAAAACAACAATTTATATTGAAATAAACATTACAGGTTTGCATTTTAGTGATTTTTTAACGTCCTGGGTATAAACTTCTAAAGATGAGTATAGATTTCTATGATTTATTGCTTAAATGTTTTTGCAATTTTAGTTCAGTAAATTGGGCAGAATTTCAGTAAATTAAGAGTTTAACAAGAAATAAATTATTTCACTTAACGATATTTATGCAATACAAAAGCTTGAAATATTCAAAATTGTTTTTAATGTTTTTTTGTTTTTTCTTGTAAACATTCCTTAAAAAGTAACTAAGATAACCTTGGAAACTGTTCGAGAAATTTCTATGTTCCCTATAATTCTTCTGTGATAAAGTGCGAACCTCAATATTTCTACACATTCTAAAAATGTTCCTAAAAATATTTGAGGTAGACAATTAGATAAAATGAATATAAGAGAAAATGTGGACTCTTATTCGCAGAGAGTGGCATAAATCCTGTTATCTTAGAAATAGTCCTGGAGACAAATGTAATCTTGGGGAGGCATGCTGCCTGTCTCAAACACTGACTTCACTTCCGTACGTTCGCTCAGTGTGTGTGTCTCTCCACAAAAAAAGTAAAACTGGTTCTACTAAGGCAAATTTGTTTTTATCTGCACCTGAAAACTTATTTTCCTCTATCCGCCTCATTTTATCGTGTTGTCAGAACAGCACAAATGGAGACATTTCTAAGCAAAACATGATATACTCGTAATGTTACGTGAAAGAAATGTCAAACTCGTACGATGAAGTTTGAGGTTTGGGTGAAAATATACGAAAAATCAAAGTTTTCTTTTTTGATTTAAAATGAGAGATGTCAGAATTTATAAGTACCATATTAACTATACTATGCGTAAAATCGAATACTTTGTTTGCAAATGAAGGAACATCTAATGTCATTCCTGGAAGCTAAAATATCTAAAAAAATATTATTTTCATTCTGTAATTTATCAATAGAATAAATACTACTATATATAGAAATGAAAAATATTCACATATACACCAGGATTTTATAAATTATCAATAAAAACAAGGTTAATTGAAAAAGAATAGAAAAAGTTTCAAATTTTTAACTTCACAGAAAAGTTTAGAAATACACTAAAATTAATAATTAATAATATTTTACTATTTTTATCGTTTTTGATTAATATCCATTCATTTTCAATTGTTTTCTTACTCTTCAAAAGAGGATTTCATCTCTCGAAGGATCCTTGGAAATGGAAATTTTGAGTTGCAAAAAATAATTCTCCAAATCTTAAATAAAGGTAATCCTAGTGCGAAGATTAAATCTACCATACTTATTTTAGCTTTAGATACCAAAACGTTCACGCGCGTACTTTTAGATTATTAAGGTAATTTCAAATATTAGTTTTAGAATATTTATATTCAAATTTATTGAATATAATATAAGTGTAGATAGTTAAAAATATGTTTTTAAATGTTTCATTTTCAAATTATAGTTTACATTTATTGCGGACACAATTACTTTAGTTATTGGAAGCAAGATTACATTATCATTGCAAAATTACATCTTGTGATTCTTAAATTTTATTTTTAAAATCATTGCAGTATCAAGCTCAAAAATGGAGCAAAAGTTTAAATTTATTTAGAAAACCTAACAGGATATATTTTTTT
>JAPDSC010023329.1:49222-98791 GCA_026290005.1 Latrodectus geometricus
TTTTTTTGTGTGCAATATTTATTTGAGAATATTGTATCCAATATAGTTTCAAATTTTTCTCGTGATCTTTTAAGAAATTCCCCTAACTTATAAGGAACTAGATTGTTCCAGGATTACAACACCGTCTATGTTTGTAATCTATATGTATGTCAAATTTGACGCAAGATGGCGCTCTTTCTAAATATCAACACCAATAAAGCACTTATTAAATCACCCTTTTTGAAATAATAAAACTTTCAGTTAAAATTTCCCTACAGATTAACCACCATGATTATTTAACTTAAACCTCTGCTACTTCTATCTCTGTGATCTTTCCTTGAACATAGTGCGTACGTCGTCCGATTTTGAACTTACTTGAATTAAAAGCTCATATTATGTAGCATACCCACAAAATTACAAAAGACATACTACGATTTGTGTAGGAACGTGCTATTTCGTATTTTTATTATATACATGAGAAAATGATGAACAACCTATTGAATATTTTAAACAAGTTATAATTGTTTATTCAACAATGCTTTTTGCTTTTGAAGTTCCAAAACAATTACTTTAACATAGTTTTAACATGGCACATTTAAAAATTTATTTTTTTCTGATACACTTTCTTATTCATACTCGAATCAAGGTGAATAGAATTTGAGCAAAGTGCGCAGTAACAGACTAGGTGCATTACGCCTTTAAATCAGCATCCTATCACAAGTAGTGTCAGCTATCAGCCAATTTTTTAATCACTTTTTTCTTTCATTAGAAAATTCTTGTTCATCCACAATCCTTCAAATAAAATATTAAATTTTTGTAATGATTCCTTTTTAAGCTTTTTAAAAGAGCAACTTCAATTATAATTACAAAGTATATATAACTAGAATGTATCTTTTCAAATAACAATAACGGACAAGTATTTAAATTTCATTCTGCTGCTGATCTTGAATATTTCTATATAAAAATAAAATAATTTAAAATTAAAATAAAATTTTAAATTTGAATTTAGAATATATAATATAAATATAAATACATAATTTTTGTTTATTATTTTATATGTTCTGCAAAACAACGTGATCATGTTTCACTAATGCAATTTTGTAAACTGAAAATATATAAACAAATAATTATACAACCGGTTTATTTATAGTTTATACATATTTATTTCTAGAAATCAATTCCTCTAAATTTTTGTAACCATCAACAACATTTCTAATTTTATTTAAAATAAACAGAAGAAATTTTTTCAGATTATATCCTTGTTTGTTATGTAAAGTAAAGTATTTTCTTTGTAATTGTTCTTAAAAATTTAACGAATGACTATCTTCAGTTACAATTTATTTGAATGCACTATAACCTTTGATTAATTTAAAAAGGAACAATTTCTATCAACTTAATCAATCGTTAAGAATGTTAAACTGATTCTAGCCATTTTAAGAATTTAATACACAAATATAACAGCAACAATGTTGGAAATTGAATAAATGAAATGAGAAATAGCAAAGATGCAAAAAATCAAAAGATTACCAATATAGTCAAAAATTGAGCTATATATAAACAAGAGTAAGAAAGTGATACCTTCATATCGAGGGAAGAGTCACTGTTAATTTTATTTTAAAAATCCTGGCTTGAAATGGTTTTTCATATAGTATACATATTAGGAATATTGTATTACTGCCACACACAAATTAAAAAAAATATTTCAGAAAATACTTATAATTTGCAATTAAATTTCAAATTAAAGATAATCACTTGTTACATTCTTAAAGATTGAAATTATAAAGATTGAGATAAGTTAACATGGTAATAGCAATCTTATTTAGTTTATAGTTCACCATTATTCATAGGTTTTATTTTTAGTTTTTGTAAGGGTTTACAATCAGAGATATCCAAGTGAATGATGATTGCGAATTTTTCAGTTGTTTTCATCGCCTCCGGCTAAAATAAATTGCAGATCACTCTTATTATCGTTTCAAGTGCTTTTATAATTGTTTAAGTATTCGCTTGGCTTTTGATTTTTTTTATTACGGTAGATGCACAAATTGCTCAAATTTAAATGTATGCTTTAGTTAACATTTTAAATCAAAAATATTTGTCCTGATAATGGGGAATTTTGTTCAAGTGGCTTAAGTCATAATTTCCTCCATTAGAGATGAAATAAATTGCATCATTCTTTTTGACTTTCTTATTACTAAATTTTCTTACAATTATTTGTTATTCTTATACTTTTTAATGATTTTGGTGAGATTAGATGCACATAATTTTCTAGTATAAAACCATGCTAAGACGCATTCATTGTCTTCCTATATAATTAAATTTAAATAGCATATATTTATTTTGTTGTTGTTTCCAATCTCATCTGAGATAGCAGAGCTATACCAGATCTATGAGTCTGAGATAGCAGAGCTATACCAGATCCATGAGTCCATAAATGAATCCTCAATAAATCGAGGAAAAAAAAGAAGTCTCTTAAGAAGTTTTTCCATGGTGAAAGTAGTTCAATCTAGTAGAACGGAATTGCACATTTCACTAGTTGGAAAAAGTTTCATTTGTCCGCCATATGTGAGACTCTTAGTATACCCACTGACGAATCTTCTGGTAACGGCCTGATGTACCCTGAAAGTCAAGGGGTCCATTAGGACTCTTACGGGGACACCAATTATGTTCCAGAGGGAGAAGCCAAGCTTTATTGACATTTGTTTTTGCGGATAGAAAATAGTTCAGAATAAGTGAGGGCCATATTTGGAAAGGCTGGAATATTTTCGAAACTGCATTCAATTTTTTTAAAACTTATTAAATTTTTTCATCCAAAGCTGTTGTTTTTTAGCCATTTATTTTCTCCACAGATATAGTAATTGACTTATTTATTTGTTATTGAATTATTGATAAAATTATATTTCAATTTTGCGAAAGAAGACTTTAACGGATTAAAATAATAATCCACTTTCTTAAATCAAATTATTCTTTAAAATAGACAGAACTGTTAACTAAATATAATTGTAATATTTAATTACTGAGAAATCACACAATCAAATGTGTAATCGGCTTGAATAAAGTGTTCATAACACATGTTTTATCAGTTCTCTGCAAATGGTAATTCAGTGAAATGTAAATATTTAAGAACTTTGCTCCATACAGAAGTTACACTTTGCACCAGCTGCCATCAAACGTTCCGCAAATCATTGATGACAGAAGCGTAAAGTTGCACTTACACTAATCATAAGTGATGAAGTTCTGCTCAACGCTAATCACCAAAATAGAGAATCTAGAATGAAAATATATTAAATCCAATTATCATTTTAAACAACCCTCATGAATTACATTCTGATAAGATCGCTTAAATTAATCTCACGTTCCATAAGGTATAAATAAACAAACATAAAAGTAATAAGTGTGATATAGAATCATGTTATATTTTTCTTTTTTTGGGTAGCTTATTCTTAGATCTGTCAAAAAAATTTAATTTCGAGTTGTCTTAATTATTTGATGGTTGACCTCATACATTTACTTCAAACGGAAGTATGTTGCTTCCGGGTTAATAAGTATGACATAACATTTCTTCACTAAATAATCCTCATTAATGTTATTTGCAAGAAAAACATTTAACGACCAGAGAAATACTTAATAATCATTAAACTACAAGTGATTTGTTGATCAGCGCAGTTTAGTTTACCAGAGAGGATAAATTTACTTAAACAGAAAACGAGAATATTTATACTTAGAATTTTTTTGCCTGCATCATGAAAAATGGTATTAAATATATATTAAATGGCATCATTAGTAATTTTTATTTAAAAAAAATGTAGTACTACTTCATGAAAATTCTAGAGTAAATTTTATTCGCAACTCATTTGGATTTAAGAAATTTTAAATTCATATTGACAGAAAATTTAGATAAATAAATACAATTATATGTTTTCATTGCAAACAATTGCCAATAACTAATGGCGTCATTCTGGTATTCTGTTAAAATTTTCAGATTATGCATTTTTGTGGCAGATGCTTTTATAATAGTCAGCTGAATTCATTAAATATTCAAATAATTTGTGATCATTATCAAGCAAATACATAGTAAATTATTTGTGCCATTTAAGAGATCTACTTATTTAAATAACAATAAAGAATTTAAATAACAATAAAGTAAATTGTTGTTTAAGTGTAATTTCACTCTTAATATTATATAATTAAACATTAAAAGGAAATGTATAAATAAATTAAGGAGACTTTAAATTAAAATCCCAATTAATATGAAATATAACACAATAATTTAAAACTTAATAATACACTCACACAAAAGCATATAAATAAAAATACATAAATTATAAAAATTGATATTCTTAGAACTTCATAAATAGTCATATTTTGACTAAATTTTGAATATTAATTAACAGATAATTTAATTTAATTATTCTGATAGTCCTTACTAATTAATTCGAAAACATCTTATATAAATTATTCTAATTATTTAGTTCAATTATAATCAATACTTACTGCTTGCGAAAAATTAACCGAAAAATTACGGTTTATACATTTATTAAAAATATCCAAATATTGTATAAAATGCATAACAACAAAAAAGAAATGTTTATTTAAAATACCTGTATCTGCTTAGCTCATTGATTTATAGCCGATAGAATATCATCAAACTTTCCCTCGAATATCAGAAGTATGATTGGTTGTTTATTTTTCTGACATAAACAAGGAATTGCTTTTTATGGGAAAACATAAACTTAGAGGGGATTCCCAGATTCCTCTCTGTATTTAAGGCGATATTTAGGGCTAAATCTAACGTTATCAAAACACTAGAGGCTCTTCTTTTTTATATACCCCTTGTTATCTGCAATGTAACTAACACACAGACGTTGAAGAGCAGTTACAGCAGACCATGTATAATTCATAACGGATTACAAGCGGGCCATATGGCGCATTTCAAGAGATAAAGGTGAATACTCTGGATCAGACTTTACGATCCTTAGGTTAATAGCTCAGTGGCTGTTGAAATCATTGACGATTTTTTTATGCTGATCAACAGCTGTATTGATATTTATTTATACGTTACATAAATATTGAATAAACGCAATTCTATTTATTATTTAATTTGTTTTATTTATGTAAGCGTTTAAGTAAATTATTTTTCCTTTATAGAAGGAGAATATAATGTAATTTAATTTAAATATTTCATAAGAGAAACTAAATGATGCCTTTACTATTAGTATTTTATGTTATTTTCCTTATTTTAAATAATTGTGTCAGTTATTGATTTAACTAATTAATTGTTTTTTAAGTCAATTATTGAAATATTTTATTAAATTCGATTTGTGCTACATATTTTATTTAACATAACATTGTTGTCGCTGCTGTTTAGTGTGAGAAGTACAATAAATAACAGTTTTTCAACAAAATCTTTTGCTGGATAATGATTTATCAAGCTTTAAAGCAGAATTTTTATCCTTATAAAAGAATTATCTTTGTTTTACATGGGATTTTGTGTTTTATGATGCATAAATCATGACATTTGATTTATAAAATATGGTTTACAGAAAAATATTGATCAAAATAATAACCAATATTCAATAGACCACTCTCATGTATAATGTTAACAATATGCCACAAAATATTTATCAATGTCACAGAAACATTCTTCTAACCAGGATTTTGCTAATTCATCAAAAATAATTTTGATAAATTATAATCAGGTTATGATAAATTTCGTTATTATACTCTAATTAATATATCCATAACAAAATTTAAGAAAATTTAAATTATAAAAAAATATATTTCAAAAAAGGACTATAATCACTGAAATAGTTTTTTTCTAATATAAAAAATATTTACTTACTTTATCCCTCTACAATACAACAAATGATTGATTTTTTATTAAAATAGCTTAATATTTTTCTTTAAATAAGGTAAAAAAAATTACGCATATAAACAAAGTTTTTAGGGTATTTCAATAAATACACAACTGAATTCATTTTTATCATGAAAAGGAAAACAATTATGTTTAAAAATAATATCAGCGATATGTCTCTGAAGGCTTTCTGTTCGTATTATTTTAGAAGCGACTTTTCATGGTGAACCTCGTTCATATGTTACAATAAACCAAAAAAATGAGTAAGTACACACTCCTATAAATGTATGTGAAAAAAAGCAGAAACATATTAACCCTCTCCCATTTAATAACAGTCGCCAATAAAACGTGGCTTTTTTAATATAAATGAAAGCCATAAGAATACACATTTTATACATTACCTTTCAACTCTAGTATAAGTGAAATGTTATATATAGTTTTTATGATATATAAACTTCCATATTTTTATTTTAAAATATTTTATAAGCCTAAAATTTTAATTAACGAAACTACATAAAAGAAATATTTTAGTTGTGAATAAGTTATTATATTGTAATGTAGTTTTATTAAGATAAGTTTAAATAAAGCAATTTTTCCCAATAAAAGTGTAATAGAAAACAAAGTGATGCAATATTAACATATTATATTACTTACATATACGGTAATATAATGAAAAAAACTATCTAAAATTTCTATTGAACAATGAAATGTTTTATTATACTTCACATAACCCAAATTTTATACGAACAACACATATGTTGCTATTGTTGAAAATTAACAATATGTGTATATGTGTTACAGTTAAAAAATATGTTATGATGAAACAGCACTATTTATAGAAAAAAATTTCTATTTGAAAAATATCATCGGTTAAAAAATCGAAATGAATTTTACATTTCTTCTTTTTGAAGAACATTCGCTATATGAAGAGCTGAGAGCTTCTTCTTATCCTTGAATTTGTCTTCATAAACCTCTTATGGACTTCAATATGCTGTGAATCTTAAAAAAGGAAACTTATATCATTCTTGTGAATTTAGGTTATACACTAATTATCAAATAAAAAATATTTTGATTAAAATTATTCATCTAAAAACTTACTTATAAAATGAACATGTAAAACTTTAATTATAATTACAAAAATTAGAATTCGATATTGATGGTAATTAATAATTAACGAGATTTTCATGTGATTAATCACAGAGAAATGTTTATAAGTCCGGTTGAAATCGAATAAGAAATAACCTGACTGTATAGATACAAAAGCAGACATGATTTTGTTGAGAAAACTAATGAAATATTTGTAAACCAAGAGCGATGTAATAAATGCATAAACATTTATTACCAGCACAATGTAATAAATGTATAAACATTTATTACCACCACAATGTAATAAATGTTTTACCTCAGATAAACATCTATATCATTGCAGAAGAATTCTGGATGATTAAATGCTGTAAAATTCATAATATGTAGAATTCAACACGAGAATAATGAAACTAGGTTAAACCATTATAGGTATATTGTCATTACCTTTGCTACTTCCATCAGTGAAAATGATAAAGATAAAATAATGATCTTGCTAAGGAATTTTAGATTTCATATCAGAGTGCCAATATCATAAGTGCTTTATTTAAAGTTTTACACAATAAAATAGATTTTATAGAGTAATGTTTGAGAATCTAGTCCAAAAAAGTTTTGAAGTTTGCATGTCAGTTCTACAGAAGTTTAATAGTCTAAACTAGTGGACATATTAATTTTTATCAAGAAGTCACAATATAATTTAATTTAATATCCTTCCTGTATATATATACACTACTGACCATTAAAATTGCTACATCAAGAAGGTGACATGCTACAGACGTGAAATTTTTACGTAAGGAAGAAGGTGTTGTGATATGTAAATGATTAGCTTTTCAGCGCATTCAGACAAAGCAGGCGCCAGTAGCGACACCTACATTGTGTTTAAATGAGGAAATTGCCCAGCCAGTTCCTCATACACAAATTGAATTTGGACGGTGTTGCCTGGAGAAAAATTGTTGTGATGCCTCGTGTAAGAAGGAGAAATGCGTACCAGCACTTCTGACTTTGATAAAGGTCAAATTGTAGCATACCGGGATTGCGGTTTATCTTATCGAAGTATTGCTGCTCGCATTGGTAGAGATCCAATGACTGTTAGCAGAATATGGAATCGATGGGTTCAGGACGGTTAAACGGAACGCCATGCGGGATCTCAACGGCCACTTATCACTAGCAGCCGAGAAGACAGTCATATTATCCGCATGGCCGTAATGGATTGTGCATCCACGTCATGAGCCGTGAGCCAAGAAACGGGGTCGTTTGGAAGACAACAAGTGTCTGCACGAACAGTTCGACGACGTTTGCAGCAGCAGAGACTCTCAGCTCGGATACCATGGCAGCGGCTTCCCTTGACGCTGCGTCATAGACAAGAGCGCCTTCAATGGTGTGATCAACGATAAAACTGGGCGCACGAATGGCGAGACGTCATCTTTTATGATGAATCCTGGTTCTGTGTACAGCATCATGATGGTCGCATCCGTTTTTGGCGGCATCGTGGTGAACGCACACTGGCAGCGTGCATTCGTCATCGTCATACTGGCCCATCAACTGGCGTGATGGTATGGAGTGCCATTGGATACACGTCTCGGTCACCTCTTGTTCGCATTGACGGTGCTTTGAACAGTGCACGTTACATTTCTGGTGTGTTACGACCCGTGGCTCTACTCTTTATTCGAGTCCTGCGAAACCCTACGTTTCAGCAGGATAATGCTCGACCGCATGTTGCCGGTACTGTACGGACCTTCCTTGATACGGAATATGTTCGGCTGTTGCCCTGGTCAGCACGTTCTCCAGATCTTTCACCAATAGAAAACGTCTGGTCAATAGTTGCCGAGCGACTGGCTTGTCGCCAAACGCCAGTCACTGCGGTTGATGAACTGTGGCATCGTGTTGAAGCTGCATAGGCATCTGTACCTGTACATGCAATCCAATCTCTGTTTGACTCAATGCCCAGGCGTATAACTGCCATTATTACTGCCAGAGGTGGTTGTTCTGGGTACTGATTTCTCAGGATCTATCCAGCCAAATTGTTTGAAAATTTAATCACTTGTTATTTCTAGTATAATATATTTGTCCAATAAATATCATTTTGTTATTTGCATTTCTTCTTGGTGTAGCAATTTTAATGGCCAGTAGTGTATATATATAAATATATATATATATATTAAAATCACCTGTTATTTTTCTAAATAGAAAATCGTATGGAAACAATATAAAAGATTTTATTTTCTATGACAAAATAGAATCAAATTATCAATAAACAAGAAAAGTAATTTATTATATTCAAGTCTGTACTGCCAAGATTGAATCATTTTAAAGTGATTTTTCATTTCACTTTGCATTAAATGATAATATTGCAATCATGCAAAAATTTCTAGTCTTCTTAATAAAAAGAATATTTTGATAACTGCCTCAAATCATTTGAAAGACAAATATTACTAAAATTTTAAGCAAGTGTAAACATCATTTTAGGTTATTATATGGGCGATAAATATTTAACAGAGACTCTCCTCAATTATTCCCCCAAAAAATTTCTTACTTATGATTTATTAGCGATTAATAAATAGTAACTGCTTTTGCTTCTAAACAGCAAATTTGTAATGTGCAGCTAAAATATTAAAAATGTAGGTAAAAGATGGTACACAAACGTATTCATAAAGAAAACAAACAGTAGAAAATAATATATTTTAAAAAAATTTATAGCAAAATTTATTACAGTTCAAAACCATGATTTATTTAACATATAAATTGGTAATGCTAAAATAAGAATAGGACAAATTCTAAAAACTGTCTTAAAAAATCGAATTCCAAATGCCTTATGGCATCTAAGCAGAATGTAAATAATACCTAAAAGAAGAATGCTGTTTGAAAGCAATGCGTGAAGAATTACCTATATTCACCAGGTCGAACAAGTTACAATTCATAATACATAATACAGCACAAAAAAACTAATGTTTTGTGATTTGCACATGTAAAACGATGTCTTTAAGTGTCCAAAGTTTCAGTTTCTTTTTAGTTTAATTCTTTCTTTTCAGGTAACTCTCAGTGAAATGTTATAAATATCTGATTGAGTAACTGAACGGCTTTGAGAATAGTGAAAAATTGGATTGATTATTCGATGTGTTTTGTAAAAATAATGTTCTAAAATTTTTAAAAGATAGTTCAATATGAGAAATTGCTAATTTTCTTATGAAATGGCCTAGATCTGCAAGATCTTCATTGTTGGAAAAGAGTTATAATGAAGCAGCTCTGTATATAATTACAACATTGTGATTAACTTAAATCTTTCATTCTTGTATATCAGTTTTTCATAAAATTAGAATAAATATGATTTAAAGAAATTATTCCAAACATTTACATTGAAAAAATGTAAGCATATATTGCCACGACAGAAAATTTCTTGTTTCTTAAAATCAGCTTTTTTTGTTTTTACTTTTTTATATTGAGGAAAATATGTTTACAACTAAGTAAAATATTCCAGAGATATATTATCTGCCCCTAAATTTAAAAGGAATGTTAAAGCAAATATTTTGCTGATATCAATATCTAAAACTTGTAATTCTTGATAACCCTACAATTTAGAAAGATAACATTTGAAAGTTTTTTGCGAACACTTTTGTAAGATTGCATTGATTAAATCCAATTATTTGACCAAATGGAGATTGTTTTCATGATAATTTAAGTTCACTAGAATTCGCAAGCTTTAAATTTCCATCTTATTTTGAGGTCTATTTTGAATTATAAGTTGCCAATTTGGTTATGCGACCATGCCTCCTAATTATTATGTTCGTGGAATGAAGTTAGAAAATTACAAATACATTCCAGTTTTAACTTCTTGAATAAAAATAGGAAACTTCTTTTCTATGAAAATAAATGAATTATTTTTTGCACATCACATGCTATTTAAAAATAACTGTGTGTAAGGAATTTAATTGTATGTACAGAAAAAGAAAAAAAGATTTGCCGTATTATGGTTACTTTCAAAATTCTTTTGGCAAAATAGATTCTGCATACTTCATACTCTTTTTCAAGACGCTCAAATCTTTTTTCATATCATTAAATGTGACTTTATGAGGAATTTCGCTTAAGATAGACTATTAAGATAAACTAACAATTTCAAAATTGTTAAATGTAGTATGAGCAAATGCAATTTTTCATTCGATTTGCTATAATACTACTAGGAATTTTAAATTTTATTATTTTAATTTTATGTTCAAGATTATGAGACAACTGTAGATCATTGATATGCCACATTTATTTTACGATTAACTCTTATATCAACTGCAAAATATTTTATTGAACTATATTTCTTATTAATATTAAGTGCTTCGAGCTCCATTTATTTTACTGTATATTACTTATTTAACTACATTTTGATCATTACACGTTTCTTCATCATCATAAATTCTTACCAAAAAAAATTCGATATTTATATGCCTATATAAAAATAATGTTTTTTTTTTATTTTAGTGTTTTAATGATGGAGGATCTTTAAGTATGATGAATTTTATTTCAAATTGAAATAATTTTAAATAAAAAAGTAAAATGAAATATATTAATGGAAAATAAAACGTACTTCATTTATTTACCACTCATGTTTTGTAAAATAAAGAATATAACTAATAATAAAAGTAAACTACAATTCATGATGAATTTATCAATTATTTGATAATGTAAAAGGGCAAGAAATAAACTTGTCAGCATTTTCTGTTTCCTGCCCTTGTTAGCCAATTTGTTAGCTAACTTGTTAGCGAATTTGTTTCTTTTCAATTATAAAGTATAATTGAAAACAAACAATTAAATCACAAAATATAGCGGAAGCTCTATCAGAAATAAGGAAAGTGGTTTAGAACATACCAAACTTTATTTTGCTAACAGTTGTTTAAATAAATCTCTACAAATAAAGAAAACTGTAATTTTTTTTATCATGTAGCTATTTTTATGAATAAAATTTATAAATAATAATAATCTGCAGTTATCTAGATTATTTATATTTAATATAAAATTTAAATTATTTTTACATTAACAAGCTCACGTGAAATAATATGTGTCTATTATTTATAAGATATAATTCTATGTGCTAAAACATTTTTGTAGTTAAAAATTCAACAGTATATTTATATTCTAACTCGATTATTAAAATTAATACTGTTTAGTTATTAAAATATTTAATGTATTTCTTAATCAAGATTTAATATTAAATTTACTAATTGAAAATAATTCAAATAGGATTTTCTTTCATGTAACAATCATTGAGCAGACAAATTATCTATACTTTTTTCTTCTGTTTAAATTCTTCATAGTGTTCTGTCACATGCGCATAGATAATTTTTCAGATTACATTTGCAAATTAATGAGAATTAATTCCTCTTTTCTTTTCTTTCCTTTTTTAGCACTTGAAAATTGCATATGATATGAGTAAGAATTTAAAACAAACTCTCTTTGAAAAATTGACCAAAAGAAAAACCATTTTTATGTAAGTAAATTTTTTATGTTCTTTTAATTATAAAATTTAATCCCCTTAAGTATATTTAATTAAAAAAATAAGTAACAAGGTTTAGATATGTAATTGCATATAATATTTTTTAATTTAGCTCAATTTTTAACTCTAATTATAAAACCATTATTCATTTCATGAAAAACATTTTTTAATTCTACTTGTTGCAGTTTTTTTTAAAATTATTTTCCTTAATTAATACTTTAATGCTTATTAAGTAAAATTTATTCTTTTATTAAAATTAAATTTATTTTTAACAAACGCTAGTATATTTTTATATACAAATGATTTATATAAATGACCACAGTAGTCAAAAAATATTGATAATAAGTATTTTAAGTACCTTCTCTTTAAATTAATAAGGATTATTTAAATACTTCATTACGAAATATTCATGTAAATAAATTAAATGTATATTTTTCCTGACCCATTGATAAATATTTAATTTCACACTGATTATTCTTAACAATAATTATTGAATTATGAATAAATTTCCAAAAAATATTTACATAATATTAATATAAATGCGTAGGAATTCAATAATTGTTATATTTTGCGCAATGCATGATGGTCTGAATCCTAAATGTTGGCATGGGTAATTAAATAGACATTACAATAATTTTCATAGAGCTACATTATATTCGGAAAATTTGAGTTTACTTATAGAAAGAATTGCTATCTAAATAAAATTTATGATTCAAATTATTTCATAATTATGTCATCACAATTAGAAATTATCTTGAATATTTTAAAGTTATTTTTCGAAATATGTTCATCCATTTTTAGAAATGAAGACATTTTCAGTTATCCTATATTCGATTGGTTTCGCAGCAATATTTGAAATTATTCTAACATACAATATAATATTTTTTCAAATTTTTCAAATATTTTTATAAAATAAAAGGTAAAATAAAAAAAAAATTCTTAAAAATATGTTTGATAAAAAAACAACACATTTCATTTTTTGTTAGTTCGGGGTGAAATTTTAATTATTTTAGAAATATATTTTAATTTGCCAAATAAAAAAATTTAAATGTTCTTATCCTAATTTTTCACAAAGTTATTAAATGTACTCTTATTCTAATTTTTACTAAATCAATCCCACTTTTCTCTCGTAGTTCTAAACTGCAAATTATTATACATTTAACTATTCAAAATTTATAAAAAAATACCAAATTTAAAATAAAATGACTATATTTAATAAATGATAATTTAACAATTAAAATGTTTTTTCGATGATTTGAAATTTGTGTAATTATGTTTTTATTGTAATTAATTTTTTAGTCATTAATGAACATTTTCTGATCTATATTAAAGATGATTAGTTAGTTCGCCATAGTCTAGTGCTGTTTAGTTTCGGATTGGATCCCAGCAACTATTGTATAAACCAACATTTGTTTTGGTGGGGTGCTTTGAATTTTTATCTTTTGGTAGGTGTAATATATATATGATGGTATATTCTTAGAATATATTATGGTATATTCTTCCATCTATGATAAATCTTTTCACGTGTTCATGATTATTAAAAATTAAAATTCTTATAATAACTAACAATTATTAGGCTATATGTTTCGTAGTAGGAAATGTAATTTCATATTATTTCAATAATCAATTAATTAACTAAACAATTTAATAATAATTAATGTAATTTCAAATAATCTTGAATTTTACATTATTTATGCATTACATCATCTTCCTAAAATGTTTTTTTTTTCATTGTTAAGAATAATTATATGATTCAATCACTAGAAATAATTACCTTTTTTAAAGGATTCCAGTTTCTTAATTAGTAAAATTATAAATTTCTCCAGAATTTAACAGAATATCATGCTAAGAAATTTTCCGACTTATTTTGACAAGAATTTATTATAAGTAATTATAGGACTTAAACTTCCTCCGCTGCAGTGAAATCAGAATAGGAGATTAAGTTACGGACTTATATTTCGACCTTGTGATATGTACTATTGCTGACATTGTTGTTATGAAGTGAATTTGGTTCAAAATTACAACATTCTTTCAAAATCTTGTTTCAATTTGACCTGAATTAAATCACTACTATTTCATATACTCACACGCGAGTAACACAGTGTCTGTCAACAAATATTATCTTAATCTTATCGAAAAGAAGGAAAATTTTATACTTTTTATTTTAACAAAATATATTAGAATGGTTGGTAAAACATTTAATAGCTATTTTCACTGAATAATTTCCTTTTTATCTTAAATATTTAATATATATCAAATTAATTATTTCGGTGTTTATAAGTCTTTAAGTTATTCAGAATAATTATAGTTATCGCTATAAGACATTTCTAACATATATTATAACACAATTATAGTGTCTGTGGGACGTAATGTTTAAATTTATTACAATTAAAATAATTTAACTTAGAAAATCTAATAAATACAACTCATAAATATCATATTCCTTGCTAATTAAAAAAAATATTTAAGTTTAGCAAAATGTTTCGTGTTGCTTTTTATGTTTTTCTATAAATTTATGTGTTTTGAACAATGCTAGAAGAAATTTTGCTCATTACTTGCAATTTAATAAGCCACGTCTATTTGAGCAATCAATGAAATATTGATAAGAAATTAAGTATCTCTTTAAGGTTTGAATTCAACCTTTCAACTTAAAAAATTGCATATTATACAGAAAGGTAAATCTGCCTTATTTTGCTTGATACTTGTCTTACTTTGCTAAAATAAAATGACATATGATTTAAAATTATATAAAATTACCTAATCCTAAAGTCAAATACAGTATTTCTATAAATATATTAAATTACATAGAAAATAAATATTTTACACCAAATAATATAAAAATGTAAACCTCAAAATTAATTTCATTCATTTATAAAATTCAGTGTAATTCAAAATGCAATATAATAACAAGATAGCTATTTTAAATAATTTTTCTTGGTTTTCACAAGCGTTATTTACAAAATTTTTATGCATATTTATCATGGCATTTAGTTCTCAAACATAAAATAACTTCTGTACAAATATCAATTCATCATAAAATAACAGTCATACGAGTTTTATCGTACACAGAAAAGAAAGTTTAAGTTTTCTCCAACGTAAATATAATTTCTTCGATTTGTCTGGGTGGTCTGCTCAAAAGTATTATTTTCCTAGATGACATACATATCGCAATCTCCTATTTTAAAAGTTTGGAAAGATTAAGATATAAGATTTCTCTCGGAATAAATATCATCTGCAAATATTCACGGTCCCTTATGAAAACAGAAAAAAAGCAGGAAAAACTTCCTGGAGCTTCCTGTTGGAATGGAGGGTGGAAAAGAATATGTTCTTATTTGAGCTCACAGCATCAGAATCCAGCCAATCACTATCAGACATTGTTTACCTATACTTGCCAAGATAGTCAAGGAGGGAGGACGACTAAGCTGTTTTATGTGTATTAGTCATGATGTTCGCTATGCTACATGACACCTTGCGTTTTTTTTTTTTTTTTTTTTTTTTTTTTTTAATACTCTTGTTGTGAAAAAAAGTCCAAAGATGTTTTCTGAAGCATTTCCGATGATAAACTATCTCAAACCAAAAAAATCAATATAATCATTTATCTAAAAATGTATTTTTTAAGTTCAAACCATCTGAACGGTATATATTTTTATTATTGAAATATTATATCTAGGTTTTATTGTTTTAAAAGATAAATGCATATTTCTCATTTAGTACCATTAAGAGCTATTGAGCATTATCGAAAAATATCATTATCTTCACGTCATGATAAGTTTATTTATTACTTCATTATTTACTATGTCAGTAAACTGTTTACTAAAAATATTTGTTGTAATAATGTTTAAAAAGATGTTGTTTACTGTGTACTAAAAATTTCTTAAGTAAGAAAAAAATAATGCATTCAATACCAAACTTATCTGTTGAAATATTTTAACATTAAATTTCAAATAAATATTTGAATAGTCTATATATTTATATAGGAAATTGCTTTATATTAAATAATTTATAGTAAAATTTAAAATAAACCATTCATCCCAACACAAAACTGCTTTTCGCTTATTCTTACTTAAATATTATTTAATATTGTGAAGAAAAAAAGAATCATGTTACTTTAGAATTCAAGAGAGTAAAACGCATATTTGTATTAATATAAGGTACTAAAACTAAAAATATAAGAAATTAAAAAACCAATTTATCATACTGAAGATATTAAATTTTTGTAATAGCTTATATAAGACAAACTTGCCTAACAATTAAAGTTTAAGAAATGATTTCAATTATAAGATATTTTCAGCATCTATGAACTTTTTTATTGAAACTATGCATAAATTTTTAATATTAATTTTCAGCGTTCTGTATTTTTATAGCAAAATATTTAAAATTTTATTTACTTTAAATAATAAAATAAATCATGGAAATACTCATGATAAAATAAATCATGGATCGCATAACTTCTTACTGACTAAAAGTATTTGTTCTAGAAAAATTCAACTTACTATATAATAATTAAAAAACGTTCTGATCATAAACTATTAAAATCCTCTGACTTTGAATCATGCTTTCAATTTTTTATCTAAACATATAATTTACCTTGAATTTTATTGAAAAGAAAAGGCTTTATAAAATGATATTAACTTATATTGGCTTATATATCTTTAATATTCAAGATGAATAAAATAATGATATTTGATAGGAAACAAAAGATAATGGTAAAATTATTTATTTAAACAAATTTTCTCTAAGTGTATAATTATTATTTTAAATTCTCATTAATTTACAGTTATGGTTTACATTTAAAATCTATTTTTTTTCCTAAATTTTTGTATGTAATCTAAAGAATTATTTCTTAAATTTTTTTTGCTTATAATTTTGTCAAAAAATATTAAAAAAACATAAATGATTTTTAAATTATATTATGAATTTAAATTTTCATACGTTTGTTGTATATACATAAATCTATATATATTTAATTCAAATACTAATTCTAAATACTTATTTTCACTTATATTTTAATATATGTTAGAATGTCTACACTAACAAATTTATTAAAAATTCTACTTGTTCAAACTTAAACACGAATGCTTTTGAAACTTTAGAAAAAAAAGAATTTTCTTATTAATAAACCTCTAAAAATGATACGATATAGTTTTGGAAAAATATTAATGCAACATACTTCGTTCTCAAAAAGAAATAGTTTTTTTACATCAACTTTTTATTTATACCACGAGATAGACTCTTTGAGGCAAATATCGTTCACACATTGACTAGTTTCTTTAATTTTCTTCTGACAGCATTTTTAAGCTGCATTATTTCTTCGGTTACAAAATCCATTTATAATCTTTTAATACTCAAGGCTCGATTTTCAATCATAATTTTTATCTCACATTTGACCTTAATTTTAAACTTTATAAATTACCAAGTATACGGAAATATTTTGACATTTGGCTCATCGATTCTTAACATTAACAAAATAAAAATCCGATGCTTTTTTATTGTTCTTGCCTCTAATGTCGGGTATTCTCATGGTTATGCTATTAGTTACGATTTGTCTTGAACATTCTAGAATGCTTACAGGATGTCGTCTGGAGCATGCGCATATATGAACAAATTCTCACAGGAATAAAGAGAATGCTCGATAATTCCAAATTTAATTCCAGTCAGTCGCTATCGAATTTATCGTGGATGTGTAACTTTGTAGTTAATTGCAATTCACCGTAATAAATATTCAAGGTAGAAAATTTATGGAGAACCATGGATAAATGTTTAAGTAACGTAAGCGAGCTTAGACGATAGTCAAGCATCAACAAGTACATAGACAAGTCTGTTTCCGAAATTGAAATCAAGAAAATATTCTATAGAATACTTAAATTAGGGTTTGCCAGTATTCTGAAATAAATGGAGAAGAAAGGCCCCTGTCTACCATTTGCTCAAAAACGTTGGCGGCTGACAAACTAAAACCTAATAAAATTAAAAGACATTTGGAAACGTTTCATAGTAAATATTTTAACAAACCAAAGAATTCTTCAACTTAAAATAAAATTAAATCCATATAAAAAGTAAAAATCATTTTTAAAAAACTTTTTGTGAATAAAAAAAATTTGATTGTTTCTTACAAAATTTCATGTAAAATAACCAGATGTAATAAGCCTCACACCATTGGTACAGAGCTTATTTTGCCAACTGCAACTGAAACTGTGTTTGGAGATAATTTTGCAAAACCATTACAGCCCATACCTCTTAGGAATGAAACTGTTGCCTATCGAAAAGGTGATATAGCTAATGATGTACCGAGTCAGCTTTTCTGGAAAGCTTACAAATTATTTTCCATACATCTTGATGACACAACATAGTAATAAAGATACCAATTTCCATGATCGTGTTGATATGTGAGTAATAAAGGATTACTTTTCTTCAAACCAAAAGAATTTAAAGCATCATAACTCACATTACTTGGTAATTTAAATTATTTTATTGACGAGACGAATATAGAAGGAAAAAATAACGTCGGAATATGCACCGATGGCTAATGTTTTTTTGTAGAAAACTGGAAATGAGCAAGAATTTAAAGTAAAAAAACTAATAATATTTGCAAATGTGGATTTACTGTGTTAAACCATACAACATTGAACAACAACATAAAAAACTTGTTTTTGCAACAATTGAAAATCATTTAGACATGCAAGCAAAGAATCTTAAAAAAGTATTTTCTGGCAGACGATAAACTGATAGCCAGTTAAGAGTAGGTTAAAAATCCATTTCATAATATTTCCCAAAGGACTCTCAGTTGCTGAGGATGAAAAACTTTCAGAGATTTCACAAGTGACAAAACCAAGATATTATTTAGTTATAAAACACTCTGAATTTTGGGCAGGAGTAAATGATGAGTTTTCTTCACTAAAAGCAAGGACATTTCGCATTCTATTTTATTTAGCTCGTACAAGTGAATCAAATTTTAAGATCACAATTTTCCTTTTTTATGTATTATTTGCAAACCTAGTAATTGTATTAATATATAACTAAGTTTAAAAATTAAAATTTTTAATATGAAATTCAATTGAAATATTACTATATTTAATTGTGAATTTCATCTTATAAAATTAATTTATCATTTATTTTGCTAGGTTAATGGCAATTCATTTAAAAATACAATAAGTCATATTTAGGAAAATTAAATAAATAATCAACATACTAACTGTTCTGAATAGAAATAAAAACTGTATAATCACATCAATATTACACTAACCAATAAACATAACAAGTCTGTAAATCAAAAAAAAAAAAAAAAAAAAAAAAAAAAAAATTTTGTTTGTTCTGTGTAAATTCCATTTAACTTTCAACCAATCCCATAACAATCTTGGTAATACAAGTGATTTTGTTTCCATCATCAACGATTTAATTCATACAAAAAATTTGAATTACTGATTATAGGATATTTTTGTATACCTTCATTATTGAAACTTACACATGGTTAAAATTGACTCCCCTAATTACATTTATGTAATTAAAATATTCCAGTCAGATTTATGTGAACACAGTTTCATTCAAGAAAGGTTTTCTATTCTACTGAATGAATGTGTATGTTTGTATAGAAAATTGCTGTCAGAAAATTCAGTAGCATAGAAAACTAGAAATATATATATATATATATATATATATATATATATATATATATATATATATAATAACTATATTAAACGAATTTATTGATTTATTAACGTGCTCCAAATAAATATACTTTAAATTTCAAACTTATTTCACTTTCCTGCGAAACTAGACTCGAGCAATTTTCGTAAAAAAATTGTAAAATGAATAATGACTATAGCTTATGGTCGTATGATTTACAGATGATGAAAGCATAGGAAATGTATTTTTCAAACTTTTCAAGTTATTTTAAAGATAAGGTGAAGTGAATATTGAAAATAAAAGTTTTCCCGATAAAGTAATGTATTTTTGAATGAATTTGAGAAGAGGAAAAGACATTCCGTGATAAGTAAATCGATTTATTTGAAGCAAACTTTTCATCTGGCTTGATCTTTATATTTAAGTTTAGAAATTCATACATATTCATAAACCTTAGTTTTATGATTTTCGATTATATATATATATATATATATATATATATATATATATATATATATATATATATATATATATATATATATATACAGAGAGCTGTTGCTCCAATATTTCATTGTAGACTTTGGAGATACTTACATATAATATACAAAACAGCCAGGTAAAAAATAGCATATATTACTGAACATTTAGGATGTTATAGAACTTAGCATTTGTGTATAAAATGTGCAAGTTGGAATATTCCAGTTTGATGTAACAAAATCTGAAGCATAGTTACGCCTAGAAGAAATGCAATATGTACCTTTTACCAAATAGAAAGGAAGTGAAACCATTACTAAGAAGTTATTATCTTGGTTAAAATCTTCAAAGGAGGATTGAAGAAAGTTATATGTTTTTCTAAAGCAGTTCAAATATATGATTCAGCTCCAGAAATCAAGCAGGTTAATTCAAGTTCTAAATTGTTTGCTGTTAAAGACAAATATCTCCAAGATATGTATCTATCGAGTTGTTATAAAAAACCAACCACTGTGCCAGATTAGCAGACTCATTAAGCATGATCTCTGAAACTGCTACTCATCTCAGCGTTACCCGGTGGGCATCTGTGAACCAAGTCACGGAGGTGCGAGTAGCATTGCCCACATCACACTTCCAAAAACCCATTCACTGGGAGAGCAACATTCATCCATCATCTCAGAAGAAGAAAGGATAAAGATACAGAGAGAGAGAGAGAGAAATTAAACATCCATGCCCAAACCGTGGGATTTGAACCAAGGACCAACGTCCTAAGAGTCAGTAACGCTAACCACTCAGCCATCGGCTGGCATATTTAAATATTATTTAACACAAAAAAAAAACTGCTAACCAATTTTAATGTCAAATTCCCGAAATTTTTTAGTGGCTAATTTTTTAAAAGTAAAACGACTTTTAAAAAATGCAATTTTACTTAATTTGAATGAAAAAAATTCATCCTAAATTATTTCATTTAATCACTTAAATTATATGTGTAATTTATAAAATTAATTTCAGTGCAGAAATATCATTTTTTAATGGTGTAAAATGAAATTTTTAAACATACTTCATAATTTCTTATTATAGAAACTTAAAGTTTATTTGGGTGATGTTTTCTTAGAAAAGATCAGATTCTTCAAGAGAATGAATATTCTTTTTCCATATTATATTAATAAAAATCTTCTTATTTTAAACCCTTTTTGAAAAAATTTACAGAGAGTGTCTCTGTATAGAGACTTCTCATGAAATCTAAAGTAATTGCAAATGAATGACATCATATTCTGATATTATCATACAAGAAATCTTAAGATAATATTCATTTTGCATTCAATTCCTTTAATTATGATTACATTCATTTTCCCAGTATGGCTTTAAATAATATAAGAAATGAAAGAAAAATTCGTATCTTAAGATATATCCCAATATAATGTTAAAAACTTAAGTTATAAATTATGTCCTAAAATAACGTTTCTCATTATTGAAAAAACATTTAAACTGTATTTTGCTTCTTTTTCTGTGACAGAAAAGGTATTGACAATCAATATTTCTTATTCCTTAATCCACATTAAAAAAATTTGATTGATGTAAATTTTAATGTAAATGCCCATATCATCAATCACATTAAATAAATACAAATTCAATAATCTCAACAACAAAATGAAATAATGAACAATTCTCTTCTTTCAAATACCAAGGATATTATTAAGAATTCTAAATTAAAAGCCTCAGGTCTTCTAGGGAATTCCCCTAAATACAAAGAAATAATATCAAAAAAAACTTTCTAGTCTTGCAACGAAGCACTTAAAAAAAGGAAATCGGGAGCGAAACGCATCTGCCCTTGAAATCTATCCGCCGGGACAATTCCCGCTCGTTTCTCCGACTCTCATGTGTGGGACTCATTAATAATAAAATGAAAGAGACTGTTATAAGAGCTGTTTTGAAAGGGTTTCTTTGAAAATAATACGAGTCTACTGCTTTACACAGAAGTCGTTCTCAATCCGAATTTTCCTAATTGGGCGCGGTACTGTGACTTCATGACTTAATTTGGACTGTGCTAATAAAAGATGTAATGCATTTCCAGATTAATTTCATGTTCCTAAAATAAAGTAAACATTATTATCAATAAGTAACTGCTATTAATTAGTAAGTGGATGAGTAATTGAAAATATTACCATTGCATTTGGATTTGTAATCTTGGTGCTAAATTAAGAAGTTGCTTAAGATTCTGAATGATGTCCTAAATACGATGTAATTAATGTGGATATTTATGGGATTATTTACTTCTTTTCGCTAAAATTATTGAATCCATAATATGATGTAATGAAAGACATATATTGGTGAATATTTCTAATTATTATTTGTTAAAATGGTTATTTTCAAAGCAGAAAAAACAGTCTATAAATAAAAATAATAATAAAAATGATTAGATAATTTCTGAAAATTCTTTCTTTATTTTTTTCTTGTTTAAAATGAACATTTATTGAAATTCCATTCCTTAATTATTTTTGGTACTTACCATGTAAAACGTATGCAAAGAATATACAATATAACAGAAAAGAAAATTCATCAAGTAAAATTAAGTTTGAATATACTTTTATTATTTATTTTATTTTTGTATTGCTATGAAATCCTCATTTAACACAAATATGTTCATTTGTACATTTAATTACTAAGTAATAGAACGATATATTTTTAAAGCTGTGATAAAATCTGCTTTAAAATATATTTACTTTTTTAATGCATTATAAGCACAAATCTTTTGGACTTTCAATTTAAAGTCCCAGTGGCTCCAATATTGTTTTAAAAATAGTTGTTATTTAAAAAGAGTTTGTAAATTAAATCTTCATTAATTTGGAAAAAGTGATTCATTTAAAAAAAACATCAATTCAAATGATCTGACTGAAAATGGCAAAAGTGTCATTTAGCTTTCATTAACAAGATCGTGATTATAAAATTTATTTTGTTTATATTAAATATTCAATTTACACATTTCATGAAAAGTAAAATAGATTCATTAATTAACTTCAACTTAATCATTTTGAAAGTTAAATAAATATTTCAAGCAAACCAACCATAAATTGAAGGAATTCAGCCTTGAGTTTACACTCTTAAAGTCTAATGAATATTTAAAACTGAATAATAATTAGTAAATATATTTAATTTACATTAGTTGAAAACATCTCTACGTGTACAATGTTTTAAAATATTTCAATTATATAATTTATTTATTAATGTATCCTGTTAATTTTGTGCTAATTTGATATTGTTAGCAATAAGGCTTTATAAATAGGCATGCTCTCTCTTTCTTTTTTTATGTTTGCATTATTTAAAATAATTTTTAACTAAAACTGTTTATTTTAACACTCATAAGGAAATAAGGAATACTTTTAGTATTATTTCCATAAATAGTTCTCTAATTTATCAAACGTGTGTAACATAAATATTTCTTTCGATATCTTATGTACTATTTGTCCTAACGTACCGGGTAATACAAAGTCAGAAAGAAGTGAATAGTTCGAAAACGATTCGAGTTACTAGGACGCTGTTTGCATCAAACGGGTGGAAAAGATTTGTGTGGCAACGAATAAAAAAATAATTTTGTTGTCAACCAACAGATGGTGCTGTCAGATTTCTGATGCAGGATTATGCATGTTAACAAACCATATAAAAAGGAGCAACTGCAGTAGGTGATGGTATTCAAAGCTTACATGCAACCAAATCGTCCATAGTTGAGAAAGTCCTTTTAATTAAACAATATGATAAGAATTAGGAAAAGTGCATTGCGAACATATCGCTACATGAAGGAAATGCGAGATAGTAAGGGACTAATAACGACTTCTGAAGAAAATGATGAAGGAATTTGAAGCTATAGACTTTTTGGCGTCACGTTTAAAAAGTGTGCGTCCCTCAGAAGTCACTGTTGTTGCCATGACAGTGAAGTAGGCGGTCCAATCCATGTCGATGGGTTCTGCACATGGCAAGTGCAGTGCTCAAGAGGAAGAGAGGAGTGTCTTACGAAAGTGTCTGGAGAGTACTGCAAATAACTCTAAAACGGTTGCCCTATAAGTAGTAACATAGCCAAGAATTGAAATCACCTGACTTTGACTCTCGCCGAGATTTTGAGAATTTGGTATTCACTTAGATGGACGAACAGCGCAACAGGCTTCATACTGTGTTTTGGATAGATGAAGCGCATTTCATACTCTCTGGCGGTGTTAATACCCACAATTGTCGAGTGTGGACCACAAAATATCCCCATGCATTTCTTGAGGTACCCTTGCAACATCCTAAAGTGACAGCCTAGTGTGGCTTCATTGCTGATTTCATAATTGGTGCATTCTTTTTCGAGAAGGTCACACATACGGGTTTCGAAATACTTACTGTCACTGCTCAGTGATATCCAATACTGTGATACGCAAACATTAATCCTGAATGCTCAGTGATATGCAAATATTAATCTTGAACTGCAAGCGCAGCAGGTACTTCAAACAGTCACTTTTATGCAAAATGGAACACTTTAGAACTTTAATCACGCATGGCCTGTCTACCACTACCAAAGGGTATCACTAGCAGTACTGAAAGATGACATCCGTCACAATGTGCTCGCCATAACGCAAGAAATGCTACTAAATGTTGTGGACGGTGTGGTGACTCGCACCATAACTGTCCTTCTGAATGATGGACACGTCATTAAACATTTCCTGTAATATTAATTAACTTTAATTAAGCTAACTTGTAGGTTGTCAATATTTTTTTTATTTGTATACAATCTTTTGGTGGAATAAAACACTGTAACCCCATCTGTTGGTCACAAACAAAAACATTTATTATTCATTGCCACATATAACCTAGTTTCTTTTCCATCCGTTTGGTGCAACCATATCTTTGTAACTCGATTCGTTTTTGAATTATTTAAACTTTTCCTGACTCATGAACCATCCTGTACTCTATGTACTATTTAGATCGAAGCAGCAATCTCAGGCAAAATAAGCTCTTTAAAAGAACTATGTTTGCCCTAGTTTTATATCAATTATAGTATAATTGATATAAAACTAGGGCAAACATAATTCGAATGATATAATCTATTATATGTTTGGATTAGATTCTAAATGTCCTTGCAATTTCTATTGTATCCAATGAATATATCAGAGACAGTTTTGGATAAACTTAAAAAAATTGATAAAAGAAAGTTTGACATTATAATCATTCATGATGATGAAAATATTATGCAAAATAAACAACCTAATAAAATTTTGCAACACTTGTATGTATTTTTATAAATAACATTTGTTTTACCTCAGTCTAATAAATTATTCAAATTTGTGTAATTTCATTTCATTCCATTCACAACTTTCTCTCTTCTTCTTTCTGAGAATTGTTTCCTTTTTTTCTTTTACGGACACAGTTTGAAAGGGATAAGCTAGATTTAAAATATTATCAATAAATTCATTTATCAAAGCATCTGGCATTATTTTTGTCTTCAAACATTTCTAAAATATTTTTATTTAATAGCTTTCAATGAATTTAAAATATATATCTGCCAATTGTTTTAACAATATAAATTTGAAAACATAACTCACTTTTAAATATAAATTAATTTATATATATTTATTCTCTGAATATATTCATTTACTTATTTTTAACCAGCTAAAAATAATAAGCCAAAATTTCATCAGTTTATTTTAAAATAAGATGTTATAAGAACTTAAAAATGTATGTTTCTCCATAAAATATTTATCTTAATTTATTTACTTCATTTCAAATTTCTCAAATTTAAATTAAAAAATAACTTTTAATTAGTGAGGAATTAAAGCAATTTAATTAAATCTTACATATTCAGAACATTTTTTTATTTAAATATATTATTTTTCTTGAATCTCTGTTTAAATTTTAATTAATACACTGTTTTCAATTTTGGATCTACATTGTTTTCTAGGATATAGTTATTTCATTTATTTTGAGTATTAGATATAAGGATTATATTTATACTTCTTTATTCTAAATCAATGAATATTTTTTTTATTAAAAATACACTATTTATGAAAAATATAGAATTCTCTGTTGATTACAAATAAGATTGATTATAAAAGTTTTCTTGTAGGTTTTAATTTGCCTCAATATACTTAGACAGTAATTGTCTCTTATACGTTTTCCTAATCTTATACATTTATGTTTTAAGACTAAAAATGTATTAGTGTTAAAAATGATTATACTTTAAACAAACATATATACCATTTATTTCTGAAAATATACGTTTAAAATCTATAAATTTTCTTGCTTGAAAAGTGTTAGAATTTATTTTAGAGAGTAAAAAGCTTACATTCATAATAGAAAATTAAAATAAATGTCATTTGATAGCCAGAGAATATTAGATGAAAAGTTAATTTTAATTTATAATGTTTAGAAAACAATGCAATTTAGTTATTTAGAACTTTAAGAATTGTAAATGCTTCATGCATAATTTAAAAGTTGAAATTATTCTCTGATTATTAAAACTCTTACCAGAATATTATCTATTAAAAATGTAGCAATATTTTCGCGATAGTATTATTTTTAGGCTACATATTTCGTAAGCAATATTTTTCATCCGTAGTTAAATTCCTCCAAGTTGAGCTTCAAGCTGAGCAAAGAGAAAAATACTTATAATACAACAAAGAGAAAAAGGGAAAATTATAAGCCCTGATTATTAGATGAAAAATGACTCAAATATTTTGAAGATAAAGCTGCCTGGTGAAGATGTGTTGAAATTAAAAAGCTTGTAATGAAACGTTAGAGGTTATGATTGGTTAACAAGAAGAAATGCATATTGCACACGTAAATATCTAATTAGTTGTTTTGGATGTTTCAAATTTCTTTCTTGGCAATATCTGAATGTGATGGATAACATAGCAAAAGAAGTTGCAAAAAAATAATGAACAATCATGTAGTTAAATGGACAAAATACAGTATTTTTGCTCAGTTTACAATGTACTTGTATACTTGGCTTCTGTGCTTGCATATTAATGCTTTTGTTGCTCAAAATCCACATTTAATTGTAGATTCCAGTTGAATTAATCCTTCGAAAACAAAATCATCATGTGAAATATAAACCAAATCAAAGGTAATTATAAAAATTTCGAATGAAAAGTCAAATTAAGTAGTCTGAATAGATATTATTCAGATAATCTTAGAGATTATACATATAATAAAATGAATTAGAATAAAAAGTGTAAAAACATGAAAATAATTATTTCGAAAAAAATACCATTTACACATCAATTGAACTAAACACTATAATCAATCACAAAAATGGTAATATTATTATCATGAATTGCGTGTTATAAGGTAAAGTCTTTTTTATAGCTTAATTTACATACAAATTGCTAAAAATAAACCCTTATTTACACAGTAGCAATTAGATTTTTTTCTGTAGAATCTTAGAATGGTTTTAGCCTTGAAACAACTTTTACTCAGTTTGAGATTTCAGCTTCAAACTTATTGCACAACCCACCTCGGACACTCGGGAGACAAGAATATTAATGAACCTGTCAAAACACAACTGAACCTTCACAAACTGTTTCTAATTAAGAAGAACTTTGGAGACTTTCTCTATATGTTTACGAGGATTTATAGTATATTGAATTTCTTTTGCTAGTAAAAACATGAGACTGGCACTGAAAGAGTTTTACGCATTTTCATAAAGCTTTAAATTGCGGGTGTTCAAAAAAATAATCTTTCTGCTCGATAAATGTTCTGTTAAATACCATCATTCTTTACACATAAAAAGCAATGGAATTACTAAATAGGTTATGTACCCGATAAATTTTAAAACCTTCAGCTCAATTATAGTTTTTTATTCAAATTTTACCAGAACAGTTCCTAAAAGGTAGTAAAAAAGGTAATTTGATCGTTTTACTAGGACAACTGCAATATTTCTAAGAAATTCGAGTATTTCTTGCAAACGAACCGTGATTTTGACCATAATTTTGAACTGCATCTTGAATAAATTAATTTTATATATGAGATCAATATTTTTAAGATAAGTAGTTGAAAATTCTGGTATAGTAACAGTGGTAATTGGAAAATATATCGTGAATATTTAATCATTGCTCAATCAATTAAAAATTTGGTGAACATTAATTTTTCTAGAGAAGTTTTTTACTAGGTCAAAAGTTGAATTCAAGAACCAACAATTATTAAAATATTTAAAAAAACCCTTTTCAAATTTTAGTTGGAGTTGGCTGACATAATGAACCTTTTATTTCAAACCCAAATATTTTATTTCAGAAAATTATGTCTTTAATTATTAATAACAATTATCATTATAAATAAAAGTTTTTCCGGGTTTCTTCTCTTGTAACACACATAAATATCCTTAAAATATCCTATCAAAAGGCAATTTACTCAATGTATATTAAAGGATTTTAAAAGAATTTTAGACCGTTTCTCTATCCGTTACATGTCATGGTGCCAAAAGTCCGCCTTACATTATAAGTTGTAATTGATATCAATCTCATTTATTTTGTTCATAACTTATAATTAAAAAATAATTTATAAATGCAATTTATATTTCTGATTATATCACAGAGAAGTGTAATAATAATATTGTTTAAATATGGTGAATTCACAAAAGGCTAATTGAGAATTCATTGCCTCTTTCCCAATGAATATTTTATTAACTATTATTTTTAAGAAATACCTAATCTTGTACTTAATTCAATTAAAAATAAATTCCTGGATACAATGCTCAGTCAGTTGTAATAAAACAAGCAATTAATAAATTAAAATTACGAGAACTTCTTCTGTGAAATTTAATGTAATATCCGATATTCGTAATAATTGGGTGAATCGTTTCTTCAAAAAGAATCTGCAAAACATTAATTAAAACTGACATGGTTCGTTCTCATTCTTTTCAGGTGTATGAATAAAAGATGTATCCACAATCTTTTTACATGTAAATCGGTTCGTTGACGATACACCGTTATACAGCTTCACTAATTTATTTGCGAGAAATTCATTTTCTCTTCATTAAGAACTCTTTGCGGATCGGGGGATTACGGTAAGTCTTGTCTAAGCTACTAATCAAGGATTCAAAGCTGGTGATGAAAGGTTAGAATAATTAATTGCTCTGCTAATTAATTTAAATGAAGTTCTCTAAGTAATAATTTCTAATTAAACTTTAGGGAGCAGCTAAGTGATCATTAAAAGTATTACTAATGAGCATCAAATATCCATTAAAATATCAAATTCTCATTAGTGAAACGAATACCTCGTTGTATAATGAGTTTACACCATCAATTATTTTTAAAATGTCATCATTTTACTTTTATGAATCTAAAATGTCAACAAACCATCACATTTTATGTATCACCAGGGACCGTATCCATATCTACTAAGTCACATTCATTGCTCACGAAACCGTTATCTTAAAAATATAGTTTAAAATGTAAAGAGCTGTATTTTTGACACAAAAGGGTGAGTTGAAAGGTGAGTATTTGACATAAAAGGGTGATTTAGGTGATAAAAGGTTCATTTTATATCGTGTGTGTTATTTATATAAATTTATTTAAATTTTGATGTGAAACATTTCACGATGTCACATTTAAGTTAACTCTTGATTTTAAATCCCCAAATTCGTTTCATAGAAAGAACAAAAATATAAATGTATGTTATGGTGTTTGGTTTGAAATTTAAACAAACTATATGAATTACTGTTCTATTAGAATAATTTGTAAATGTTTTATGAACTGTTAGAGGGAAATTTTATTACTAATTTACTATAATTTCAAATATTTAGTAATGATTAGTACACATAAATGTATGCCATTACAATAATTTATAAAACAATTTTTAAATTTTTTAAAGAAAAAAGATTTTTTATTTTGTAATAGTAATCCCCATTTGTGGGAAATTAATTAAAAGAATATTATTTTATTATATAATATTTATATTTGAAAAATGTATTTCTATATTAATAATTTTAATAAAATTATTTTTTTCTATTTTTTACTTAAAATTATTTTTGAATATATTCAAATATTATTTAATAAACAATTTATAATAAAAAATTTTAATAAAATTAAAAATTTAATAAATTTAAGATTTAATAAAATTCTGTACTTTTATAAATATAAATTATATTTCAAAACATCCTTATTTTTCAAATAATAGAAATAATTAGTAATAATATAATTCGCGGTGTACACTTCCCATAAAATTTTATTTTATTTGTTTAATACTTATTTTATCATTATTGACACCATAATTTATTGTTTGTAAGTTTTATAATAAAATGTAAATTATTTATTTTGTCAAAGATCCAATGAAGCCTTCTTTATAATATTTGTGATGAACTTCCTTTAAAATAAAAACTAAATTTTAAATTTTTTAATTAATATTATGCAAAACATCGTTATAAAATATCTTAATTATTAATATTGTTCAATAATAATCATTTTTAGATAGAATATGTGTTTGTTCTAAAGAAAATAAAATTTTGTTTGAAGTATTAGAAAATACAGAAAGTTATTAGCCATTACCTATAAGTCCTGCTCGTTAACCTATAAATAACAATTTTCAAATTGTACCAAATAGGTTTGAATAGTAAAGTAAAAGTCAAGATAAAAATACGTTTTATTTCAAAACTACTGAATAAATAATGATCATATTGTGTGAAATATTACCAAATAAAACGTCAGAGTTTACAGGGATTTATTTTTAAAAATTGATTCATCAATTTTGTTTAATAAAGCATTCTATTTTTATTTAACATTTATGCTTATAAAATTATCGTTGATGAATGTCATTAGATGTGTCACATCAATTCAGAAAAAAAATTTATTTTGATGTATTGGAACTCTCGCCAAACCTGCTGCTCCTCTTGAGAAGGCAACCCGGCGATTACTGACTTTCAACTTTTTTTATTCTTTTTTTTCTCGGGGAAACACTCTTGCCAAGAAATGCTGATTCCTTCATCACAACTAGACTGATCTGTCTACCAAGCGGCAGGCTAGGGTAGCGAACACCTCAGCCGGACTTACCGCCACATGTGGTTTCGGGCTACTGTTACACAGAGCCGGACTTTATGGCATCAATTGTATTGCTGATTATTTTTTCTGTATGGAATGGTGCCGGATGTTTAGATTCAGGACTGTGCTGTGTGCCGTGCTGCTGTGGTGTGAACTGATCGCCGGAGTGCCGGACATCAGGCAGGATAGTCCGAAATCTTTGTCCGAAAGGGATAGGAAATTACAGGAACTTCTAAAATCTTTAGAATCATATACTACTGAATCTCATCAAATCATGCCTCCAGAACAGGCAAGTTTGGCATTTTATATCCACATCTTTTTTTATTTTGAAGATGATATCATATATTGATGATGATATCATATCCTATTTTTCCCATCAAAATATGATTCATAATTGCAAACTTGTGAATTTATTAGAAGAATATTGATTTTTTATTTCAAAAAAAAATTATTGCTAAAAAAAAAGATTGCCCAAATTTTTCTCATCATTTTTTTATTAGGAAGTATTTGTTTTCAACCAAACTTTCAGTAAAAATTACGAGTTCCAGATTCTTCGTAAACTATTTACAAATGAAAAAGTAGTGTGATTTTCAAATACTATTAATGATTTAAAATTTACTATAAATGATTAATTTATCCAATGAAAAGAGAAGAATATTTAGACACATTCCAATAATATAAATCCTTCATTTTTGCTAAAAATTATACAGAGTTTGTAAAGCTTAAAGTTTAAAGCTTTTAGAGTTTGTAATATTTATAACTTTTGTGGTAAAATGTATAAAAATTATTAAAAATCCTAAAAAATTTAAACATTTTCTTAATTTCCAACAGAAAGGCAGGGATTTAATAATTTAATAGAATTTATAAATCCTTGAACTTTTTTGTAATTTAGTTCTCAACATTAAATGATAATTTTCTCTCAATAGCAAAAATATATTATGATTGATACGTTTGGGCATGTTTTAAGCATGAGTGTCTTATAAGATTCCTTGTGCAAGTGATTATTTTCCTATCAATCAAAGACAGAAAAAAGATATCTTTCTACGGAGAATATCAATTACTTGCTTAGTTCTATATAATCTCATCATTATTCTAGTCCTTGAATATTTATTTTTATTTCAAATACAAAATAATAAAACATATATTCAAATTTCGACATCATACAGGTTTACATGATCAGTTGAATATTTTAAGAAGCTTTCATATTCAGTAAATTTTCTATCATTTATAAACTTTTTCTTGTAGTATTTTTTAAAGTTGTAATTTTGTGGCGAATAAATAATTATTTTCTAAAATATAATTTAGTTAGAATAACTTTTAATTATATATAATTATTGATTATTTTAATAAAAAACTTACAGGGTAAATTATATCTACATAGTAAGATATTTCAGGAAACTTTTCTTGTTTTATTTGAAATTTAAATAAAATCTATTTCCATTATTAAGTAAAAATAAGTATATAATTAAAACTGAATAGCTCATCATAGTTAATTTAATTTTTTGTTAATCAATAACTTTTGTAATTTACAAATTAAGCTTCATGATAAGTATATAATTATATACTAATTCTTTTAAGGTATTTTTAAATTAATGAAAGAAGAGTATTAAAATTAGAATCAATGGTCTAGTTGTAAAAATGTACATAGTTCAAATCTTTTAATGAAAATAATCAATCAATTATTGAAACGCTAATAAAAATTATCAACATTCCATGATAACATTAATAGTTTAGACTTACAAATTCTAGAAAGTAAATAAATTTTCTATGCGTTTTAGATTATTCTATGCATTTTCTATGCATATAAAATGCGTTTTAGAAAGTAAATAAATCTAACATGATTATTTCATGTTACTAAAAGGACTGAAATGCATGTAGTTTTAATATTTCTTTTTATGAATAGATAATTTGAATCTGAATCACAAGAACACAATTTCTATCCCATATTAATATTTCGTAAAAGCTAGAATATGCAAGCAAAATTCGCGTGACAAATAAATTTTAATCTTTGCGAATATGTCACACGTTTGATAATCTAATGTATTTTTGCAGAAATATAATCCCATAAAATCATGCGTGAATGACTTTCGCTGTTTCATTTTTATTTATCTATTCATGATCATTATCATATATATTTATTATCCAAACAATCCAGCACTCTTTTTTAAATCAATAACAAAAAAACGGAGTTATTTTTTTTACCATAAAAAGTAATGATAATTAGGAATTGTAAAATTTACAAACAGCCTTAAAATAATCGAAGGTAGCAACTCTATTAAAACTTCCACGTATCTCAGTAAGCACAAGCTTCTACCACAATTAAGTAAAATAGCATTCTTTTTCTTACTCTCACTTTATAAATAGACTAAATAAGATAAGCGTTCAAAAATGGGGAAAATACTTATTCCCTCTCAGAAACAAGCTCTGACCTTATCACGATTTCTAATCAATCACAAATGAAATTTACTTGATAAATTATTCATATGATGATTTAATTCATGTGTAAAAGTGCAGTTATTCCTTAATAAAGTGTTAAAATGCTGTTTTAATAAAAATTATGTATTTTTTCTAAATTGAGAATAGAAATATTTTCCAAAGTTTGACGAATCAGTTTAAGTTTTTTTAATAAGTTTTATTTAAACTTAGAAACGCGGAAATTAAAAAAGTTAATAAAAACTATCTAGATTAAATTTTTTAAGGAATTAATAAATAAAGTATTAGGAATGTTTTCAAAAAAATTTAATTTTTTCTACTTGTAGTTATACTTAATATTTATTGTGATTAAAAGTATATTGTTATTTCATTGTAAAGGAATTTTCACTCCTGCAGTTATCTAAATTTTTCTCCTTTTTCTTTTAGAATTTCTTTCTTTAAAAACCTTAATTTTTCATTACAATAATGGCAACTCAAAATGATGAAAATTACAATTGTTTTTTTATCTAATCTGGTGAACAGAATGATAAACATTTAACATTTAGAAAACAGTTATAAATGCCATTAAAGTGTAAATTTTAACATTTGAAAAATGCTTATATTTTTGTGACCCTTGTAAGATTCTTTTAATAAAATTGTTTTGTTTTAAAAACTAACATTTATTAAAATAAATGTGAAGAACTCAAATTTATTAAATGTAAATAAATGCTTTTAATATTATAGTTAAATATAGATGCAACAAACCATTTTCTGAGTTGTATTTTTTACGAGCTATTAAAATTGTTAATTTCATGAAATATTTAATTTAAATTCATGCCTTTATAAAGAGAAATAAAAGTATGGATAAAGTAAAAATAAGGACTTGGTAAATACTTTTAAGTAAGCAACGTGATATGTGTGAGCTCGATGCTTTTGAGAACTATTTGATTAAAAATTGAATGCTTCATTTCATCAAAAAGTTATAATTTTTTAACAAATGCCGGATACCATTTTATTCTGATGACGAGTAATTATGGGTATTTTATTTGAAAGCTAGTATTTGTTTTTGCTTAAAAAAATAAAAGTGAAGCCGGAAATTTTTTTAAACATCAAAAGTTTATAAAGTTAAATGATGATAAATGAAAACGACACAAGTAGGAACCGAACAGACATTGAACTTGTATGACTAAGTTAAAAATAAGTGTTTTTCAGTTGCTAAAAATTATTGCTAAGTTTTATTGAAAATTTCACTTATTAATTTGAGGTATTTAATTTACTTCCGATTTTTTTAATTGTTATTCATTATTTTCTTAGTTATTGATTTAAAATATAAATTTTGAAATTAGTTAGAATTATTAACTTAAATTTTTGCACAAGCATTTTATTATGATTTTGTATACCCTTAATTTTAATTGAAATAAAACAATTTCTTCGGATTTGACTTATATATAAAAAATAATTTTTATTTAAATTAATTTAATTCAGTAAATTTAGATTTTAAATTCGGTAATTTATTTCTAATTTCCATATTTTAAGCTATTATTTGATTTGTTAGTCAAAAGAAAATATTTCATAAAATTGTAGTGAAAAAATGTATGTGAAAAAATAAAATATTTAGATTTTA
Organism: Latrodectus geometricus; assembly: GCA_026290005.1. Classification (NCBI taxonomy): domain Eukaryota; kingdom Metazoa; phylum Arthropoda; class Arachnida; order Araneae; family Theridiidae; genus Latrodectus; species Latrodectus geometricus. The sequence continues at coordinate 84,736 of JAPDSC010023329.1, forward strand.
GTATATTGTTAAATCCCTAGTATTAACGCAAAATAAACACCAATTTTTCCAAACACACAAAATTCCTAATATGAATAACTTCGAAAAATCATGCAGTGTAGGGTTAATAACACATATGTACTGATTGTCAATTTAATAATTTATGTATTATAAATGTGTGAAATAAACAATAATTTATGTATTATAAATGTGTGAAATAAACAATTAACAGTTATTGCTTTAAAAGTATTTACTTGTTATTCATGTTAAATAATATTTTTTAAAACAATAACTATTAATAAACACATTTCACAATTCTGTTTCTATCAAATGTTCTTATTCCTTCTTTAAAAAAAAAAATTTAAATTTTATGTCAAATGTAATCATATTTTTAAACTTTTAAAATGCATTTATACCGTTATAAAAAATACTTATTTAAGCTTGGTATCGTAAAACTATTTTAGTAAGACTTTAACAGACTTCATCAATCTCTAGATAATCTATCTAACATTCCCTGAACAGAACTTATCTTAAATATAAACCCTGTACATCTTTATTTTCTCATATGAATTCAAGAAAACATCAAATTTATACCAAATACAAGTGGTTATCAAAGAAAAAGCACCTTAGATTTATGAGGAATCGTTTTTTAAAAGGACGTAAGACAGACATCGTAACTGAATAGAACTTGACAGTCATTTTAGAATCGAATCATTCAAATGCTAAATAATGCGTATAAAAGTAGTGTGTCCTTTTCCATGCAAGAACTGGCAATCTTTCCAGAGAGATATCAGATGAAGATAATGGTCTTATATTGAACTATTTAAAACCTCTTGAAGATTCCAGAATACTTAAATCAAAAATTCAGATTCTGGCCAAAATAGATATTTAATTCATCCTTATTCTTATCTCGGAATTTTCTAATAATGTTCATCAAATCATTATGTGTAAGTTCCACTTGATGAAAAAGAGAATTATTATCTCGGAAAATTCCATCCAGGAGTCCAGCCTGATCACTTAAAACTTATCTATATATTATCAGTAATTCTTCATTTTAATAAGGTAGTTCGGTCAATTGAAAAACTATGACACTGCTATCAATACTATCAGAAAATCCTCAACATGTTTGACAACTGGGAAATGAAAGCCATGATCATACGTTATTCAGATGTCCGAATAACTAGGATCCATCTTAATATAGAAAAAGTGTTAAAGTTAAACTCGTATGACCATATGGTATCCTTCTAATTATCAATCAATTAGGTATTGTGCTTGCGGCGACACTGTGGGTGACATTTTCCGTTAACATTAGTGACAAATAGTTTGGTAATCACTTCTATGACACGAATATTTTGCTTATAAATGTCTTTCCTAACTGAAATTATTCGCACTGTAAAATCTAGATGCTTGTTGTTTTCTGTGGTTTCTTTGGTCGTTGTTTTCTTTTTGACATTACAGTTCATTTCAATAATCATCGGGTCTCTATGACTCAGCCTCACTTTCTGTCCACAATTTCAACTTGTTCAACTTGTCATGCCTCGTGAAATGTATGCTGCCATGATTTTGTGTGTTATGACGTATTCTTAAATGACATTTTATAAATTGATTTTTCCGTTATTTTAATAACCCACTGTTTTTCATTTGATTTGTTTATTGCGAAATTCAATAAACTATATTGCAAATCCATTATTCTAAGCAGTTTATTTAACAAACACAAAAGTGTGATATATATTACTCAAACGCATACATAAGAACTTAAAACGTATATAAGTTTCCAAGTAGTCATAATTCATATTTATATGAAAAAAGCTTTAAAAAAAAATTCTGAAAATGCTTTTCTTATATGATTGAAAAACAAAGATTTTTTATCATATTACAAAAAAATTTTCAGATTTGCTCAATATAATTTTATTACAAATTATTATATCAGCAATAAGCTAATTTAGTAACTTATTTTGAATTTAATTATAAAAAATTACTGAATTGTTACAAAATAATTTTTCTGTTCTGTCTTTATTTTTAAGATATTTTTATGAAAATTATGATTTGCTTTTTTGAGCAAAAGGAGACTTAATATCATTCATGCATTTCAATGAATCTTAAAATGCAATAACGATTTTATTGTTATGAAAATTTTATTAAAATAATTATTTTTAGCCTTGATTTGTCTAATTTATAACTAAAAATCCAATTGTTATTTTAAAAAATTTAAAACTAAATTTATACGAAAAAATTCATTACTTTATTATATTTAAAAGTATGGTATCTTTTAAAAGTATGGTGCACCGTTCTTTCCATGTAATATAATTTGGATTCGCCGGTATATTATTATATTTTTTATGGAAATATATGTATATTGTAAAAGTTCTTGGGAAATGCTGGTAGTGAATATCAATTTTGCATTGAATGCTCCATAATAAAGCAGAATTGTTCAATTTTATTCAGGTCGGGTTAATTTGCAGGATAAGATTAATTTTTAACTTAAATTTCGTCTTTGTCAAACCATAGTTGAACAATGCATGTTGCTGCTGTTTCTTATGCGATCCGGTTAGCTAATAGGCTAAACTAGGTCTATGAAATAATGGACTAATAAAGAGTTCAAAACATGAAGAAGACTTCGAAACAAGTCCTTTTTTTACAAGTCCCAAATAGAAAAGATTTTTAGGGTTGAAATTTGTGGTGTTGCGTTTTCAGCAAATGAGGAAGACCTTGTTGCCTTCGTCTATTCTAATGCATTTCTGGTGTCCACTTATGAGTTTTGATAATGATGTCTGCATTCCTTATCTACCCTTAAAAATGATAGCACCTCCAGCCAATCATGAATCCATAGTCCATGTTCATGCCATTTATGAATCGGAGGAGAACACCAAGATGAAGTAATTCCAGATTTAACTTTTGAGCAGCTCTCCAAAAAATATTAGATGTAAGGACTATTAAGATTCCCACTTTTTCAAAGATACCAGTCGCTTCATTTCCATTTAGGCCAACATGCGAATTTTCAACAACCTAGAAAATCACAATTCCTGAGGGAAAATGTTTGTATCATTGGATGGTCCGGTTTGCTAAAATTTCTTTATCCTGGTTTAACATATCCCGGGTTTTCTTTCCTTTCAAGGATACGATTGATCTAGCTGAAAACCACGACAAGGCTGCCTATATTAGGATAGATCCACCTTCATGCCTGACAGATGTGAAGAGACAATCACTATCATAATCTTGTGCAGGAATCCTCTAAACGTGCATCCACCCTGTTATACAAAAAATTGTGAAAGACGATTCGTTACACCTTATTATTTTCCTCTACATATCAATGGACCGAATTTTTTGGGATTGTGATTTGAGAATTACTGTTTTTCTATAAATGCTCTGTTTATGAAGGTGCATTCTAACTTCAATCATTAACATTGAAAAAGACTAATGCTAATTAACATTTGCAAGTTTTTTTTTTTTTTTTTTTTTGCTGCTGTTGTTTATATATTGCAATCAGCTTTAAAGCAGTCGGTCTCTCTTACTGAGCTTCATTTTCAGTTCACGATTTTACTTCTCCCAGCTTGTCTTTCTACGTTGCATGTGTTTTGTCAAAACTTTAGACACAGTACCTTTAGAAACAAGTAAAAGTTGGGATGTTTCATTCATAGCTAAGCTAAGTGGGCTCCCTAATTTAGTCTTTGAAAACTTAGGAGGTTTAACATTTTACCCTATTGATTAAAATCCAAGACTTACTGAACATCAATAAAGCTTCCAGATACTTCCAGAATATATAACTTTCTATGAAAACTGGTAACTATATGTTAATGTTTCTGAAGAGCATTCAAAAAATGTCACTTTTATTCAACATTATTTTCGTAATCATTTGTATTTAAATATTCCCATAAAAATGCTTAAATTGATTTAATTTATATTGATTAATATACTATTATAATAAATGGATATTTTAGATTTGTTTTTAAAGGTTTTTTTGTTCCTTTTAAATATATAAACTAAAATTATTTCAAATAAAATAACAATGAATACATTGGTGGAAATTATACTTGTGCTCTAAGTGTAATAATATTTGTTTTTATAAAAATCATATATTCTATTTTAGCTAATTAGAATGTATAGCAATTTTAAATATTAAAGTACTTTTAGTTTGTTTAGTTGGAATTCCCTAATTACACTTTTAATGTTTTCACATGGTAAGATTCCAGCATGGTTTTCGGTGATTGCTATTTTGTCACTTAAGATAGGCTTACTAACATCTGGTAATGAAAAAAAATTAAATATTCATTACGAAAATCACTAACGTTATTACATTTTCATTGTGAAAAAGTGTGCAATTATTTGATTACAGTATCGAATTCTACATTTTGGGGAGGTTATTGAATAAGATATAAAATTTTTAGTCTCCCTGATTTGAATATGTGCTGATTAAGATGCAAGGTGTATTATGTAATAAATTACAATTATATAATAAATTACTGAGCAAAATATGTGTTACCAAACTGTTTTTATTTTGTAAAAAAGATGGCTATTTTTTTAAAAAAAATATTATTTATATTAATAATATATTTTTTAAAAAATATATTAATAATATTATTTATAAAAATATTATTATTATTTATAAAAATATCATTTAAATATTATTCAGGTGAAAAAGACATTCTCCTCGAAGGAGTTCACTTTGTTTTTATTTTCAGCTACACTAACAAAAATATATTTTTTGTTGTAGCTGAAAGTAAAAACATGTGAAATATGTGGAGTATGAAATTAAAAATCTTAATCTTAGTACATATGTGTGTTTTAAATATCAGTACCGCAAACATTTGGCTGTGGTTTCGTAGCTAAATTTTCATGAACTTCCTGTTAATATTCACCATGTTCATGAATAGACTCATTCATTCTGCTATTACGAGTGAATCATCAATGAAATCTAAATATAACAGTTATTTAACTGATTAATAATGTAGCCAGTATTTTAACATTAAATTAAATTGTTAGTGTAATCTGTGCTACTATTTAAATAATTATGCCCATTATTCCTATTATTAAAGGAATTCATTTGGCAACACTAGGAATTGGGATTCGAGAAAATTCAAATATATATTTCCCTGCTTGGTAACCTGAAGAGAAAGCCTGTGGGCTATGGAGAATTTCAATGGAATCACATTTGGCCTGATAAACTTTGCATTATAAAATGATTTTGTTTAGCTTGATGGTGCCAATTATGTAAATTTAGTATCTCATCCTGTGTAAGATTTACCTCATAGGTCCACATTTCTGCGTCTCAAGAAATGGTGTTCCGCGTCATATCGCTCTAATAGCCAAAGGAAATATTTTGTATTATGGAGATCTAAGTACTGCATTTATTTTATTAGAGTAAAATTGTTTTTCTAAAAAGTATTTACCTCTAAACTTTTCGAATTTTTTTTTTAATCTGTATTTGCGGACCGATATTAGGATCAACCTATGATTGGTCAAGTAAATTCTTTTCATTTATGATGCTATCAGTCTCTTTTCATACATTCTACCTAAGTAACCTACCTTTCAGTCAATATTTATAAATATATCACAACTAGGGGTGTAATAATTTTAAAAATGTCACCTATACTTTTCCGACTTTCCGAGAGTTACCGCTAAAAAAAACTATTTACAAAATCCATATCCGGGTTCTCCGAATTTTAAATCGAGATATTTCTATTTTCAGGCTAGAAACATGATAATTTGATGCTACAAGTGTATCAAATTAAAAATAAATTTTGTGGTGTTACGTAAAACTATAAAATGCTAATATCCCATTTTATACCATAGCCGAAAAAAAATGAAACGAAATTTGTACCAACTTACTTAATTAAATGTTTGTAACTAAACTTACGAAGTACAAATCAAATAAAATTTCCTGGTATCATGAAAATAGTTGAAATTTTAGAAACGGATAATTAACGCCGACTTGTACCTAACCCGAGCACAAAGAAGATATAGAAATTGGAAAGAGTTTATTGCGAATAATGATAAATTTGCTTATGTTATACTTGGTATTGTGTCAATATTTATTTTCTGAATTGTATGATTGATCCAATGTTTCCCTCGTAAGTGTCGTTAACCATCAATTAGTTACAAAATACTTGATGGAGTGGGTTGTCAATGATTTGAGAAGAAAATGGCTAATTTTTTGTTAACTATCTCTGATTTTGTTCATCGATGGCTCATTCGAAACTGCTTGACTGGAGATTTTCTTAAGAAATTTGACCTATTTTAATTAGATCAATGTTTACAATATTACCAATTAAACATTTTATTGACACTTTAGTTTTTTATTCCCTGTTACTAGAATGTCTGTGTCTTGCAGTATAAGTCACGCGAAATATGTTAAAAAATATATGTCATCATGATGAATTTCTTCAGTGTTCTGAAATTATGTTTATTTTCCACGCATCTCCTTTTAAAATCTTAACTTAGGGGGGGGGGTCTGTAGAGAAAATGTGTATTTTTTATTTTTCATAACCTGAAAATGTTTAGACATAGGTCAAGTTTGATATGTTTCTGCCCTAAATGTGAAAACTTCTGTCTTCTATTTTCTCTTCATTGGTATTTTAGAAGATTTGTTGTTGAACTACCTTTAGGTGTCAGAATATGGTTAAATGTAATAATATTTTTAAAAATTTATAATAGTATATTTAGTGCAGAATTTAAATATTTGAAACTTAATTTAAAAGTATCTAATTCTTGTATTTTAATGTAATCCAACCAATCATTTTCTAGAATTTAAATTTTAAATTTTCATCAAATATAAATTTTTTTTAAATTTTAATCATTCTTATATTTTATATTGATTATTTTATTTTTTAAAAATCAAATTAAGTTATTTTTTTTCAAAAGGAATTACTTTTACAATTAATTTAATTAGCATAATATACTTTTTCATTTACTTAAAATTATGTATTTACAGTAAAAGAACCATATCGAAAAATATTAAAAAGGAGAAGAAAATATGAATATTTTTTTAACTTAAACTAATAGATAACTAAATCAATTATAGTTTCAAATGAAATATTAAACGATCAATTTATTTTTTATAAAAATCCTTAGGTTTTAATATTTTTTTATAATTATAAAACCTATAACATTATTCTTGAGAAACAAAAGTTCCAATACTTTAATAAAATAAGAAAATGTTATATCCAATAGGAAAACTAATTTGAATTAAAGATAATTTAGTTTAATAATAGTTTAAAAGTTTAGTAATAGTTTAAGCTTATAATAGTTTATTCAGCAGTAGAAGTTCTTCGTACGCATTATCGCCACTAGCACATAGCAAATTAAAAAAAAAAAAAAAAAAAAAAAAAAAAAAAAACTCTGAATTTATTTCCCAATTGATTTCGACTTTCCCACTTCCTCAAATTATGTTATTTTTACCCAATAATTCGTATTTAAGAATATTTAAACTGTCTGCGAATTTAAAATAAGTTTACTAGAGTGATACGTATAACAGTTTGTTTATTCATAAATTAATTAGTTCTTTCTAAACAGAGCTGGTATCTTTATAAATTAAAAATACTATGTTACCAATATAGTCTCAGTATATGAAATCAATATGTGGGAGCATCCTTTGGGACATTATTTTGTGGAAAACATTGTTTTATTTCAAACGTATTATCTTATTATAACAATTATCTATTTCTATACTGCATTTAATGTGTCTTTAATTGACAATTAACTCTTAATTGGCACTCAATAAGAATAGTAATGACTATAGTTATAGTTTTCTTTATACCAGAAACGTTTGATTTCCTATAGATTCAATTAGATTTAATTTAATTTAATTGACTTATAATAATGCTAGATGAGTATTCCTATTTTAATTTACATGATATTAAGTTAAATTTTATTCTTTTAAATTCTTTATATTGAATTATCTCCCCGTACGAAGGAATTAAAATTGCACCTGAACTAGGTCTCAAATAATTCCATAAAAAAAAACATTCAGAAATTATCTATCCACCTGTAACTTTTAATAGAACAATGAAAATTTTATAACATGTATGATATGGGAATTGAGTATTCATGGATAATAACTTATAGAACTCTTTGAAATAATATATAAATATGTTTTTGTGTAGTAAAAGGTTTTAAAGCACATTTCAGACAAATATGTTACTGTGAAATAAGAATAATATCTTTATTCAACACAATATTTTCCATTCTTATTTAGCGTTTACACCATTAGTCGAACAACTGATGAAATACCAATATTATGATTCGTTTTTGATGCGCTGTGACATCATTAAATTATTTTGATACTTAGTGCTATGACGACTACCTTGGCGATAAAAAATTTTCATTGGCGAGACTAGCACTATTTACATAATATTCTTGATTTTAGCGATTTCTATAATCTATGTTAGAACCAAGTTTCTTTAGGTAGTCATTGTATTATTTTTTGTCATCAGCTTTCGTGGCATATCTAAGTAGTCGTCATAGTATGTAAGTACCAATGTTTTCATACATCGGCTACTATTTGGTATTGCAGAAGACTGGGTATTTCCCATTGACTGAAACAAATAATTATTAGAGTGCCTATATCCGGACTATAACCCTTGTGCACAATAATTTCCAGCCAAACATTACCAACGTGTCCTTGATATGCATATTCTGCAGCATATTGCCTAACAGTGTAGTAGCAATTGCTGCTTACTGCGTTCAGAAGTTGCGTTCTTACCGATTTTCACCAGTTCGTATCTGTATTTCCTTCATATACTGCCAAACGCAATAGGGGGGGGATCTCATGCAATGAATGGCTTATTTTAGTTGTAATGTTGTTGATTCTTCAGAATATACTTAATAAGTTTTGTCTCCGATTATTATAATATACACTTTACATTTCCACTGACAATTTTCCGAAAAAACATTTTTTTGCTTTACCTATAAAGTAAATTCACAGACCTCAATACATAAATCTTGTTACTCTTGCTTTAAACCATGTGGCACAATTTTCTTATCTTCTGAATCTTTTCTATCGAGTGTAAATATTATGAGGAATATTTTTCATATACTTAATTGTTCAGAAAATTTTTATGTAGTTGAGAGGTATTTTCAACAAGCAGTATTTGTGAATACTCATTATTATAGAGGAGTTCTGCTATGTTCTCGATCCTTAACATCAAAATTCTAATTTTTGAAAAATCGAAACAAATATTCACATTTGCTGTTTAATACAATTACGATTATCAGAAAAAGAAATATCCTTTTGGTACACGTTTCTTTTGATAAAATTCGTAACGTATACAGCAACAATGAAAGTATTTCTGGCATGACATATTTTACCATCTAGGTTTTCTACTTTAAATCTTACTTTTTCATAGCTTTTGTTCGTATTTGACAACCCAGACAGGTACCCATCATGTCACAAAATTTCAATACATTGAATTAAATGCTAATTTGAAATAGATAACACGCATAAAAACTGCTTTACAACTTCTTACTACATTCAATATTTACAAATCATTTAATAATAAATACACTTTTTTTTAAATTATTTAATATTATTGTTAAAAAATATAAAATTCTTAGAATACATTAATACACAAATAATGTATTTTCTTCATCATTTTTAATATCAATATAATAACACATATTTTAGTCGATTTAATTCTGTACTTTATAAAATCCCTATAGATATTTTTAAAATTTTATATTTTAGAGATACTAGAAGTTTTAGAATTATAAATTACATTGAAAAAGTAATTAGCTTATGTATTATTACCCGTAATTATCAATATATACCTTTATATATATATATATATATATATATATATATATATATATATATATTGGGTTGTTCGGAAAGTCGTTTCGTTTTTCCCACCTGAATTAGTCTTTTGCTAGTGTAAACCAACCATTCTATTAGTATGAAATCATGCTACGACCAGAAATATGGTAAAAGGTATTGGACTAGAATTGAAAATATACAATTCAATAAAATATTTATTCACTATACGTTTTTCATTTTCATTTAAAACGAAATAACTTTCCGAACAACCTAATAATATACTTAATTTTAAATTATGTTATTGAAGTTAGTTTTAACAAAACTTATAGACGATTAAATCATGGATATTGCATTACAAAATATACAAATTATTTTCTATCTTACTATAGGAATCTAAAAAATCCAGAAATCATTCCTGTTAGTATTTTAATCATATACAGTTTTTATTTAGGAAGATTATGTTTTGTCTTTTAAAAATAAAAGATAACTGAAAATATATTGTAATGAAAATATTTCAAGATGCTTCATATTTTGATATAATTTAAATTTAACATTGTAGATTCAACTTAATCTAAAAAGATCTTAAATTAATCCTAACCATTGATTAAAATGCTGTAACTAACCATTAACAACGAAAATGATTTCTATTTGCGGAAGTACGCGATTAATCGGTCGTAATTACTAAAATTTTATAAACTTGTCAATATTTTAATAAATTATAATTTTTGTTGAGTCATTAATATGTTTCAAATTGTCTCGTTTCAATTAATAATTTTTGGTGAGAGTTTTTTTGTCACACATTATGCTCTAATTATTTATAACAGAATAATTATAGCTTATTGTGACAGTATTTTTACATTAAGCAAATTACCAATGTACTCAAAGATTTTTTCAACTTATAACTATGAATTATTATTAGAAGGGACTATTACAAATATTAATTTTAATTTCTAGAAATTATATAATCAACTAAACTTATAAAATTCAAGGATATTTATTAGTAATATTTTCTATATGTATTTATTGATTAACAAATCAATTTACAAATATTTTCATAAATAGCTTTTAAATTATTACAAAATTATTTTTATTTATTTCAATCCAAAAAAGAAAAATAAACTATTTTTTATTCCGATATAACTCTATTCTTATCACTTTCCTTACTTTTCTGAATCAGTTTGGTTGCAAAGAAATCCAGGAACTATAATAAATTGCGCTCAAAATAAATTACAAGGCATAAGGCGACATGCCATGTCCACGTACAGATCACTTTTTTTATTTTATCTGGCTCTTGGCGACCTTGGCGACAGGTGACTTAACGCGATGATAGGATGTATGCACGTGTCCTTAATGTCAGAGGTGTCGTTGGAAATACATTGCTAAGTGTCGTTTTGTGGTGGTGGCCCCTTCACTGAGGAATGGTGTAAATGGCATTTTGTGAGGTCCTGGTGAAAAGATAAAGCGATTTGAATCCAGGGAACTATTCATCAAAAGGATTCTTCTCAGCCATTTAAGACTGAAATTCTTCTTTTCGTGTCTCTTCAACTTGGAACATTATTTCTCATGGAGGTCTAGACATATTTCAGGAAATATCTTCTTTTTCCATCTTATAGTTGTTTAAAGGAACAAAAATTCTAAATGTTTCTAGTGAAAGCTGCTCATTTTGAAACATCAACTATTTAATTATAAGAGATACTTTAATCAAAGTATGATTTTTTTCTTTTTACTTGTGACAAAAAAGCTCCGTCTAAAGTCTCATTTCTAAAAAAAAGAAAATTTAGTTTACTATTTAATTTATCCATCATGGATTTTTCTATTTATCTTGAGAAAAATATTTTATTGTGGCTTTGAATAGAAGTAAAGAAATTCTCGAAAATTTAAGCACATAAAGCATTCATAATAATAAAATAAGACGAAAAGCAAGCGGAAAATTTATTATTTCTTAAATAAATTACGTTTGGTTACAATGAACTTTACTTTTATAAGGCAAAAATTACAGAAATTAAATAGAAATAATATTTATTTCAGTCGCTATATCTTACGTACTGCTACTATTTATATTTATTATATTTGCTATAAGAGAATTCTTGACATTATTGCTGCTCTAACAGATTGCTTATAACTGCTATTTTTGAATACTCAAGGAAATAGTAAAAAGAAATTTATGGATTTGGCGTTTTACATTTTAAGATTCCGTGCATTTTGAATAACTACATTGAAATGTACTGTAATATAGGTCTTTATTCTAGCCTTGAAGTGTTACAATGCAGTATTAGAAAGCCAAAAAAATTGTAAATGTGGATGAGAAATAGTGGAATGTGTGCATTTAGTGTTGCTCTATATCAACATTTTAAATATCCAGCTGATATTTTTGAGAATCAAATTGCCATCAACATTCATTTTTTGTCCTAATAAATATAAAATTTAATTTTTAATAATTCTTATGGGAAACTTACAAATATATATTTTTATATTTCTTTTCACATATGCAAATGTCAAGAGATAATTTTAGCAATGGATATAAGTTTCCCTTATACTATATTATAATAAATAATTAGTACTAAGCAGATTTAAAATTATAAATTCTTTAATATATTAAATATATAATTTATATATAAAATAATAATAAATATTTTTATAATACAGAAAGTTGAATAAAAATTTGCTCAAATATATTTATTGGCAATTTTTTATACATTTTTAGGTTAATAATATCACACTTTGTCTCGTATTATTTTTTACTATAATATTACTGGATAGATTTAAAAGTTAAAAATTTAGAAAAGTTATGTTAGAAAAGTTAAGTTAGTTAACTTAAAAAAGTAAAAACCAGTTATAATTGATCTGGCATTTAAATAAAGTGCAATATGGTCTGATACATGAAAATATCGCTGTTATTTTATTCAGATACAAATAATTTCAATCAAAGATTAGAAATATTTTAGGATGTTACTCTCTGATTTTATATTTTCATTTAGGCAAAAATTATTACATTTAAAAATTATGTAATAATTTTAAAATATTTTAAGGCTTTTGTTTAGGACTACGTATTATACTAAAATTAATATGAAACTTAATCTAACAATTAAGTTTCATATTAATTTTAGTATTTAACTTTGATCTATTGCAAAGAATACAAAATAACGAAATTTTCTTTAAAGTCTTCATAAGCTAAGACAAATACCTGTGGAAGCTATAACAAATATGACTAAATCATTTTTTCCATTGACATTCTCGATTAATGCCTACAAGTGGTGCCATTTTTCTTATATATATATATATACTAAAACTATTTATATTTATAAATATATTTGATGATAGTTTTAGATATGCACGCCAGTAAAAAATGAGCGAAAATTGAGGTTTTAATTTTTATGCGTAGTAATTTTTTTATTACTATTTTCTATTCCTTTCCCCCCCTTTATCACTTTAGCATTATGTTTTATGAAAACATGCTGCAATAAACACAGAGCAAAAATACTCATTTTTCTTCATTAAAATTGAAAATAATTTTTTTTTATTAAGTTTATTTTTATCTTTATATTTTACTCATGAAAACATTTGCAAATTCAAAAAATTTAAAACAAAAATAATAAACTTGGTTTATTATGTAGAATACATATTTTGTTATTTAAGAATGCTAGAAATTGCAAGAACAGTTTAGTTAACAATTGCAGAAAATTCTTATTTGAAATTCTTGTAGCTAAATGACCTCAAATGGTTGGCATTAAGTTATATTGCAATATTTGTCTTAATTTTCTCACAGCAATAACTTAAACATTAAACGTGCATGCATCACTCCCATTTTACCCTTCTCTAATTTGCTAGTAATGCCTTTTAAGCAAAGCTTAATTCTCTGAGATATTCTTTTATAACGTTCTAAGCTATATATATATATACATCGATTTATGTTTAAAAGAGTATTAATTAATTTTAAAATAAAGTCGATTGAACCATTTTAATTTACTTAAATATTCTTTGTCAATTTACAAATTCAAAATTACAATATAAAATTAGTCCTAAATCTAGGTAGGTTAAATAAATTTGTATCGTGTAATTACAAATGATATCTTTGATAGAAAAGATAAAATTTATTAAATTGTTTTCTATCCAGATTTTATTTAGCAGCAATAAAATATTTTGAGTCATGATTTGTTCAAGAATCGAGAGCAATTCCAAGTAGAATGGAATCAATTTTATTGTCTGATAAAGGACTTTTATTAACAGCACAAATTTTCAATGACCTACAATTTAAGGTTTTAGAGATTAGGAAGTCTGAATTAATATTTTTCAAGTGCTAATGATATCACAGTAAAATATTTGAAGAAT
>JAPDSC010023330.1:0-10898 GCA_026290005.1 Latrodectus geometricus
AATCTGAAATAATTATTTAGGATTAAACTTGAAGCATTTTCTAGTAGTATAATTTCATACCTTTATTTAATGGGAGGTAGACATTCTAACATAAATAATTAATAATTGCATTTCTAACCCTATTTTTTGTGTGATATTTAATTCTAAATATTTAACTGAGAATTTTTTCTACTTAATGTTTATTCAAATCTTCGTTTCTCAAAACATGAATTTTATTTTGTAATTTTTTATTGCTGGCTTTAAAAAGAATAATATTTTATAGTTCTACTGTGTTAAGCTTTCTTAATGTCAGCTTTTTAATTTTATTATACTTTCTTTTAAATTGAACATTTGATTTTCTTGTTATCATTAATTTTCAGTTTTCTTTTTATTCATAATATTTTTGAGAGTACTCTAACATATACTGGTGGTTACTGTTATTAGTTAAGGAAATTTAAAAATTTTATTAATTTGCTTAACATGTATTATATTATTTTAAAATATGTTTTCTAGAAAGAAGATAAAAATCTATATTTATAACATTTTTTATCTTCATTTTTTATAGTTTCATTCTTAGCATAATTTTTTGTGAAAAAATAATAAATAATCATGCAAATTAGAATTCCCCCAAACTCTGTCAAAAAAAATTCTTCAAATGTTTTTTGGTAATAAACTTTTAGAAAATAATTATTAAAAAAGCAATTACTCATTAACAGAAAACTCCAAAAAAATGGTAGTTTTCATGACTTCTGATTAAATAATTTAGTGCATCTAATTTTCATTTTTCTTAAAAAATGTATACATATCATTCAAAAAAAAAAAAAAAAAAAAAAAAAAAAAAAAAGTGATACTGCTGTTATTTTTAGCTGTTGCTAGAATTTTTCATATTTATAACAAACGGTAAACATAAATATTTTACTTTAAATCAGTTTTATATTTAAAGCTATCTAATACATAATTTGTATTATTATACAACTTATATGTATTTTGTTGTGTGTTACTAATTTAATACTTTAACTTTTATGATTATGAACATTTTATATTTTGCTAATATATATATTTAAAATATGGTTGTAAATTAAATTTCTTTTTATACTTAACAAAAAAGAAATTAATTCTGTTTAAAAATTTTAAAAAATTAAGTTATATTTTGATGAAAAAATTGTGAAAGATCAATTTTATTAAGCTTTTGTTTATTTCATTGTAGACAAATCAATTTATGATTGTTTAAAATTATGTGACAAAGATTTTTGTAGTTATTGTAATAAACTAAATAAAATTGTGACTCTGGAACATTTTATTTCCTTATAAATAAATATATGAGCTATTAGGAAGAAAACTAATTATATGGCTTGATGTATTTATTTTTAACAAAAAAACTTTATCATTAATTTCTCTGATTTTTAAAAATTATTCATTTATTTTGATTTTTTTGACTTTGTATTATTGACTATTGTGCTATCGATTCAGGCTTAAGATTAATGAAAGATTATTTATCTTAAGTCTGAATCAGCATGAATCTTAAAATAATTTTAAATAAATGTATTTTTCTACAAATATAGAAATAGTCATAAATGTTGGTGATGCAATTTTATTTACATCTGTGCTATATCAATACTTAAAGTTCCCTTTTGCTAGAAATAGTTGATAAAAGTTAAGAAAAATTTAACTTATTCAAATCTTTACAAGAAATAAAATTAATGCATTATTTTGATATGGAATTTTCACTTAAAAGTGAACTTAGTGGAATATAACTGTGGAAAATCTTTGATTTTACAATAGTTATCTAATTCCCAATTAGCTTTTATAAATCAAGTTTTTTTTATGAATTTTTATAAAAATAGAGTTGATTTTTAAGCTATTTGTCCCATTTTACTAAGAAACCAATTGATTAATTCAGTAAAAATATTAATATTTTAACGCTGATTAGCAATTAACTGTAAAATGTATGAAATATAGCCAACGATGAAATTTAGCAATGTATGAAATCAGCCATTATACTCATTGTTTAAAATTTAAATTGAAACAAAAGGCAGTTTTTCTATATATCTAAATACATTATAAAAAATTATGGTTAGAGAGTGTGATTTGGGTTTCTTAAATTTACACGAAAAATATTTTTGCAATATTTATTTTCTTTGAGTTATATTTCTATATTTATATTTTTGTTAATCATATTTTTTTTAATTATTGAATCAAGTATGAGTGAGTTCTTGTTTTATGTAATAATTCATTGACTGAAATGAATATCCAATTTTATTGAGCATAAAAAAATAATCGATGTCTTATAAACTTTTTTTTTTGTTTATGGAGTGCTTTATATCCTGTATTTATTATGTTTAAAACCTACAAACACTGATGTCAATTCAAAAACTTACAGTTTTCAGTTTATGTAGTAGTTTTTTGTGCCTTAAAAAAATTTTACATTGGAAAGTATTCACTATTACAAATTTATTTATAACTCACTTTTTTAGAAAACCAGTGTCAAGTTCCTAATTCTTTCATTCCAACACTTCTTTATTAAGAATCGAATTTGTTTTTCTAATTAAGACATCATGAATAATTAGGAGTTTGCTACATTAAATATTCATTGGAAATTATTTAAGTTAAGTTTCATAAGAAATTATTTAAGTTAATTGTAATGTAAATATAAAATCTTGATAAAATAAATATAGTTATAAACTTTTAAAATTAAATTCTTACAAATATGGAAAACATTTTTTTTACAAAAAAGGGGGAAAAAAATCTTGCATAAAGAAAGAATTCCTTCCTTGGCATATTTTGTATTACTCATTAATGTTTAGGGAATGAAACATTTGTTTAAACCAATCTTATTTCATTTAAATTATTTTATCATTAGAAAATATTAATGTATTTCAAAAATATTTTATAAACTTTATTGTTCCTAAAATTTCATTTTTGAATAATCTGCACACTTAATCACATCTTGCTTCATTGTTAATTTTAAAATTAAACTATATGAAAATATTATTTTAATCTGTGGCTAAAATTTAGTAACTTTGCATATTAAAATAACTAGACAAAATTTTTTATTTTGTGAGTGGAAAATATACCAATGATTTTTATAATATTTGGATTCAGGAAATTAATAATTTTGAATTAATATATAATGACAAAGTATATACATAACTCTATTTGCACACTTGACATCAGAAAACAAAAATAAGTTTGAATTAAATAAGAAGCAAACATATATGAAATATATTCAGAAATAATGGTTATATATCAGAAATACTATGTAATATATCTGAAATCAACTAACACTTATAATGACAAAATACAGAACAACTTAATGCTCATCTTTTCAATTTTTTATGTGAATAAAAATAATTAAAATATTAGAAATGGAATTGAATATATAATTATCAAAAATATTCCATTTTTAATTTACCGTATTTTCCTGTATATAATCCGCGGATTATGTGTTAAAAAGTTCCAAATTTCGTTGTGCGCATTATACGCCGCCGCGGATTATCTGATAAAAAACATTCTCGATCAGAAAAACTTACAAGAAAGTTTTGAATGAAATACTCTTTATGTTTCATAAAATAAATAACAGGTGGTACCAGGACACACCTGAGTTATTTAAACTATAATCGGCTTTGTGCAATTACGTTGAAAAATGAATTCGGTTCCTCTTAAATATTTTACGGTTGTAAATTCGCTAACATCATTTTGCAATTTGCCTTGATGTGAGATGTTTCGTTTTGAAAATATTGAAATTCGTATATCGTCATATTGAATCGAAAATTTTTAAGTTACACAGCAGATTTTAAATTAAAAGCTATAGCGAAAACAAATAAAAACAATGGGGTCAAATGTGTTAATGTAAAGTGAAAAACAAAGCACGCGCTGTATAAAAAAAATTGTGAAAAATACGCAATTTGTAAATAATCCATTTCTTTCATTTAAATATTAACGAAGCAAATATATATTAATTTAAATATGTCTTACATCGTTTTAAAAGTTATTAGAAGCTAAATATCGATAAGGTTTACAAGACTTTCTTCTCAAAATTATCGCTTTTGATCGATCTCGTGCTTTCATCTCAAGTTTATCGCACTTTCCGATGAACTGGATCTTGACTGATATTTTTCATAATAAATGCTTTTTTTCTATACAATTTATTAAATTTTTAATCCTACTGTGCTTTTTTTTATTTTATATGACCTATATTATCAGCTCGACATATTTTAGACTATTCGCCGAAAAAGAAATTGCCGCGGATTATGTGAGGCTTTTTTCCTTATACTCGAAAAAACGGCCGTGAGGATTATATACAGGAAAATACGGTACATATTGAAATACATATAGCATTGTAGTTTCTTTTAAATTAATCTTGAAAACTCTGGTAACAATAAATACTAAATAATAGAATATTTCATAGAGTCATAAATTTTATTTTGTAATAGGACCCTTGTTGATGCTATCTTTGATGGACAGATTTTTCTTACTAGAGTTTGATAGACTTTTTTCAGGCTTAATTCTGTTTCGAGCTTTTGCAGTAACACTCACATTTGTTATTTCTCCTCTTGTTAAAATATTATCAAAAAATTTTTTTTCACATGAATGTGCCATCTGCTGAATAAGTTGAGCTCTACTCTGGGCTTCTTCTTCTTCTCTTGAGCTTGTCAGATATGTGGCACCTCTGCATTGTTGCATTTTGTACCATGCTCCAAGCCCAATTGTTTCCTAGTTCCATTGTCTTGGGTCACCTACTTTGTTTATAAAGTCTGATAGGCCCTCAATGGAGTTTAGGTGTAACTCTTTAGGATATGGATTACCTAGAGTAGTGAATCTTGTAAAGGCAAGAGCATCACACTCAAATAGGACATGATGAGCTGATTCTACCCCTGCGTGGCATTTCTTACAAATTGGTTCTTGTTTAAAAAGCCCCATTGTATGAAGGTGTTTCCTGAAATGATAGTGCCCAGTAATGAAGCCTACAATTGCTTGAGTTACTCTGGGCTTAGTAGAAAGAACTGAAGAAACATGAATATGCCATTTGCCTTGCAGTTTTTGAGGTCTAGAGAATGATCCTTATTATCATTAAATATGGTTGACTTGTAAAATATCATTTTCATTAAATCTTATTCTCAAATCATTGACAGATACCATTATTGCAAATAAATATAAACATGTATAAAATACTTGTTTGGTGTAAAGATTTATATTAAGTTAAATATTTTTTCATAAAATTTTCTTTATGATCGATCATTCTATATTAAGTGCAGATAAATAATAGATGTGCTTATGTGTTTGTTAATATTTATTAAAAAAAAAAAAAACGAATGAACTATGTATGTAGGAACTATTTGGTCAGTAATATTAACTGACCTTCAATACATATAAAAGTTGTTTCTCAGTTTATGGAAAAGTCACTTTTAAAAATGTATTAATTAAATACTAATATATTTAAAATAGTTTTGACAAAATTTTAATCTCTAATATATAATAACGATTTTATTTATTTTGGTAGAATCAATAAATTCACTAAAATGAAATTAGCATTATTCTTTCATCTATTTTATATTGTAATATTCTAACTGCAAGGTAATATTTTTTTCCTTTTGTTTTTCACTGGCATCTAAACCATGACAATCATTTTTTATGATATTTACATTAATTTAAGCAATATCTTTTTACGTAAGATTTATCTTAAATTAAACATACAAGAATTAAACTTTCCCTATGGTCTCTTTAGTAATTAATTCATTTGTATCTTTAACATAGCTATTGTTTTTAACTAAAATTCTGCCTGATTTTTATAGTGGAAGGAAATAATTCTTTAGGGATCTATTAAGACAATTTGAAATTCATGAAAAAAGAATCTTAGAGACCCACAATTTGAAAATTTTATAATTAAATTTTTAACTTAATAATTGCTAGAGAAATTAGGAACTGGAACATATTACACCATAATCTTTATTTTCTAACCCTTTGGAAACAAAAAAGTAATCTTCATTGTATTATTATATACTAATTATATATGATTAACACTAAACATACCGGGGATTTTTTTTATTCGGCAAAATTAATGGGAAAATGGGTCAAATGACCCCTTTCAGTAGTTTTAGTGTTAATAGTACTTGACTCACACAAAGACTCAAGTCAAGACTAAGTTACTCACATAGTTCAAAGGTAAATATAATGTTTGTGCACTGTTTTACTTCTCAATGTAAAAAAATTTGAAAAAAAAAACATGTTGACAACTAAGTTGATTTTATTATCACAAATATATAATTTAAGTAAGAATTAGCTGGGGATTTAAATTTTTAATATAATGTTGAAATCTAATTGATGAACTAATATTAAACTAATTGAAATAAAACTTAATATATTATTTGTATTATTTGAGAAATATGCAAATGTTTTCATCTGAAATTTGATGATGACTGAAAATAGAAAACTAAACTGTAAAAAATGGCATTAAAATATAAGTCTAGTTTTTATTAGTTTCACAATCAAGTTTGTAATAATATACTTTAAAATTTAGCATTTTTAACATAATGGAAATCAAGGAACTACTTATATTTTAACTAGCTTGAGATGGCTTTAGCCCACAAGTACATTTCAGCATTGTTTAATTTAAATTGAAAATTAACAATAGTTAAATTATTAAATAATTTAAACATTTAAGATTATATATTTGTCTTTCATGTGAGGATTATCAAAACATGAAAAAAATTTGTTTAATTTTCTTTATCTAGTTTAAATTAAGTGCCTACGAATATTCATTTTGAGCATAATTATAAACAGTGGCACAAATTTTGCTTAAAAAAAAAAAAAAAAAGAAAAGAAATTAAACATGGCCTCTTAAAAATTTTTAATTCCTTAAATATCAAAGGAATTTCAAGAATAATATGTCTACAAAATTAATGGTTAAAACTTCTGGGTTCATAAAAGGCAAAGATAATCAGAAGTATTTTATGCATAAAAATTGATTGTGAGCCAAAAGAAAAAAAAGATGTTATATAATTTCTTTAGCTGATTTCCAAGGGGTAAAGCAAATATTTAAACATGTTTGAATAAAAATGTATAGAACTGAGTGAATTTGAGAAAACTTTTAAACCTATGTAATTTTTCTTATTGTCTTTCTCTCTAATTTTTTTACAAAAAGATTTAGTATACTTAATTAAAAAATTTCAATGAGTTTTGTTTTTCCTATTTTTAGAATAATAAGAGGTATGGATCTTAATTTTACTTTAATGATTTAAATAATCAACAGTACATTTTAGTATAAAAAAGAATCTCATTAAAGATTTTAATAAAAGTAAAAAAAAATTTTAAAACTAGGTACTTTTTTGTTTTTAGAGAATTAATATAAGACATTTTTTATTGAGATAATGATTTTCAAGACAAATCTAATAGTAAATACTGTAAACATTAAAATATAAAAAACATTAAATGTAATAGTAAAATGTAAATACTAATGTAATAGTAAAATAACGCATATGAATAAATGTAATAAAAAATACTGTAAACATATATAAAATACTAATGACTAAAACTAGCGAGGCTTCTAAGTGTCTTTGATAAACTTCGCTTCATAGAAACAAATCTTAAAGAAAAACCATCCAAAATATAAAATGATAATGTATTAAAATTATTAATACTTTTTTTTATTAAGTTTGTTTATATAATATACTAAAAATTTCTATAAATCCTCTGTTATTTATTTCAATGACTAATTTTCTGTTATAAAATTATTTTAATTTTCATTATTGTTATTCATGAAATACTTTTAGTGATAACTAAATCATTTTTATTTCTACTCAACATTGATTTATTTTATGATAAGTGTGTTTGCTTTTTTGAAAAATTTTAATTTTTGATTAAAATAACGAATTGAAAGAAATAAAAGGCTTAAAAATAAAACTATTTCAATCATCATTAAAAGTGTTGTAAATCTACTTCAATAGTATTTATAATTTTGCTATACATGGAACTGTATGAATACATGTATGCAATGTAATTTTTGACAAATTTATGTTGAGCTTTGTGATTGCATTGCATTTTACATTCAACAATTAAAAAAGTTTTACATAAATTTGTAAGTATTTAAAAATTTATAAGTATAAAAAGTAAAATATTTGTTAATTTTTAAAAAATTAAACTCA
Organism: Latrodectus geometricus; assembly: GCA_026290005.1. NCBI lineage: Eukaryota > Metazoa > Arthropoda > Arachnida > Araneae > Theridiidae > Latrodectus > Latrodectus geometricus. The sequence goes on from JAPDSC010023330.1 coordinate 8,121, forward strand.
AAAAAGATTTGGATTTAAGGTAAATATTTATGAATTTAGTGTGAAATATTTAAAAATTAAATATTTTTTCAAGTTTGCTTACAAAATTATAACTTGAAAAATGTTGAACTAAATATACCTAAATTGATAGTACAAATCGAGCAGCAAAAATTTCAGTTTTATTTTTGTTGCAAGGAAATGTTTACATAAAACAATGTATTAAATAATTCTATAAATGTTCAGCTTTGCGCTAAATTTGAACAATTTTTTATGCATTTTATATTTAAATGCATTAAATCCTATATAATTTTAACTCTTATATTATATTGCTCATTTTGAAAATGACAAATGTGTGTGCATGTATAATAAACAATGTAGTAAAAAAAGTTCTGATTTTTTTTTTTGATTTTATTAAAATTCAGATTTTGCAAGATAATATAGTATGTGTTGAAAATTACTTTTGATCATTAGGAAATATCTATTATCAATTAATATGAAAAATATATTAAAGTTTGAAATTTTTATTAGAAATGAAAAATTTGAAGTTGGGAAAGAGTGGATTATTTATAAATTTAATGAAAGCTTTAAAAATGAAGATTTTTTTCTAGTGCATTGATAAAATGCCCAAATGCACTTGAATTATTATTAAAATATGTAAATTGAGCAGCCAAAACTTAAGTGGTGTGTTTAGTGTTATATAATGTTAATATAAAATAAGTTATTGAATTTCTAAAGATTATTGAAATTATATATACTAAACATAAAAAAATATTTTTGTTGAAGTTTTGTATCTTTAGTTTTTGAATTCAAAATGCAATAAGTGAAAGTTGTAAAAACAATCTAACTTTTGCTCTAAACATCTGATCAATAGTATTTAAATATTCCTCTGTTGTTATATTAGTCACAATGAATAAATTATTGTAACTCATAAGTCTAATAGCGATAAATCTTATACAATATTTGCTTGGAATATTTGTTAAACTTTATTTTCGTCTAGATTATTACTATAAATATGTATAATTTTTTGAAAATAAAATTTTTTTCTGATAAAGCTATTGAGCTTTATTTAATTTTTTTTGTGCAAAAAGTAGATTTAAAAAAATATTCTATTTAGTATTGCATTTAAAATCTGGTTGTATAGGTTTTTAAAAGACTTCTTGCCTTTTTATTTTTTTTATTAATTTGAGATTAGGAAGATCTCTATCTTAATTTTTCATAAATTTGCTGCATCTGAAATACATAAACTATTTTTTCCATGTGTTCAAGTGATCTTATTATCGAAAATGCTTAATTTTTAATTATTTAATAGAAATATTTGTGTTATTTTGATAATAGATCAGAATCACTTATTTTAATTAGAAATACTCTATATACATACATTTGTATTGTTAAATTATACTACCCCACACATATATATCATGATTTCATGTAATCAATAACCTTATGTGAAAGCTTGTGATAAAAAGTGTCCCGATTTCTGTTTTTTAATCATTTTGAAATTAAAGGAAGTTCTCAAGAGAACACCTTATTCGATTTGTTTTGTGAAGTGTTTGTTAATTAAATTATTTTATAATTTAATTAGTAATAGCCAATAATGTATATATTTTATTTGTTAGATTCGTGTTTAAAATGTTCTTTTATTCTTTTGAATTTTTATTTCGGCATGCTATGTTTAATGTATGGTTTGGTTCTGTTTTCATTGTATTGTAATATTTCTTTTTAATTAATCAAATTAAAACGTAAAATATGCTTTGCATACACTTTTATGTGTTAAATTGTTAATTGTCATATTTTTCGCACTTATATTAAAATTTTAATTAATATTTTTTAATTCTTCGAATTTCTGTTTATTTCTTTATGCTATGAATTTCTGTTTATTTCTTTAGAAATGAGTATAGATATATCTAATGTGTACATAATTCTGTTTTCATTTTATTAATTTAATGTTTTCTTTTCAATTAATGACTAGGCGGAATCCCTGATATCAAGATATACATTTTTCCTATGTAAAATCTAAACCAAGATCTCGGTATGTCAGGTGTAAACTATAAATTCATTAATCCAGGCTCAAAGGCGAAGCCCATTCAGCTACTCTAGAATTTCTTAAATTGATCGCAACCCAGATTTGAGTCACCAAAAAGTTTAGCAATTTTAATATAAATTTTGAATTTATTGTAATAGTACTAAGTATTTTCACACAATGTATTTGAAATATAATAAAAAGAACGTAGACAAAGAAAATACGATGTTACAAGTTGTTCCTTTATCGAAACTTTTATTTATAAATAAATAATAGAAACGTTTATTTCGCTCGTTTTGCACAGACATTCAAACTTCCTCATAACTTCAGCATGTGCAATATCAGAATGTTTTCGTAATGGATGTGCGCTGGGATATCATTGACTTCAGTCATTTCCTCAGTGTTCAAAAGTCATCCGCTATTGTCCCAACAAAACAAGCATTCTTTCGTTTTTTCTACTGTTAGTTTTACCATTTCATCAGGAAATACATAACTTATGAAAATAAGTTATGTACTTATTATCTATTTTAAACAAGTTCTCCTTTATTTTCGGAAAAAAATTTACACCAAATATTTTGATGTATCATATTTAGTGTGAATTTATGTATATGAAATAATTGCTAAACATCGAATTTTAATAAATTAAATGATATTTTCTTGAATGATTATATGGTAAAGATTAATATTTTTTTATTCTTCCTGCCAATATTTACTCTCATCAATCCAAAAAACTTTCTTAAAATTCTTTTTTCAAAGATTTGTTAGTTGAATTCAGATTG
>JAPDSC010023336.1:0-13881 GCA_026290005.1 Latrodectus geometricus
ACAAGTTTTTTATATTTTTAGCTTGCATGATTTAATGCTAGTTAATCTCATTTGAAAATTCAATATAAGCCATTAAGTGAAGTGAAATATCTAACAGAAAACTAAATGAGTATGAAGCAAAAATTCAATTGTAAAAAAAAGTTACTGTCAAATGGTTGTATTATCTCATGACACTTCCAGTCTGATATCCTCTATTTTATGTATCGTCAGCTAGTGTATTTAATTTTTTTTCTAAAGTTCTTTTTCTAGAAGTTCTCTTTTGGCAATGCGAAGTTTATCAGAGTGATTTTGTTCGAATTTTCAGTAGTCTGGTGGGGGATTCAACATTGGAATGTTAGATTTTTGCTCCCCCAAGCTTTCTTTTAAAAACCGATTTTGGCGATGAGTCTACACCTCGGTATTTAATTATCTTTTTTCTTTTTTTTTCTTTATTTCTTTTACAGAGGTCTCTGAAATGTTTTATCCTGAAAAATGTTTCCAAATTAAATCTGAATGGTGTGTATTCTCTATGAATTTGTGTAAGCTGTATGCTATAAAATTTTTTTGTAAGAAACTAACATAAAAAAAATAAAAGTTCCTCTTTTGCGTCTTTATTTGAATGTGGGTGTGTAAGTACCAATTTTTACAAGATTGGAGAAGCATAAACGATGTATTTTTGCTGAACAAGTCATCGTGTGAACGCGACTTCATCTTTGTTTAGAAACATGCTTCCCATTTTACTTACAAATTCAATAAATACTTTCTAATCATTACAATATGCTTTTATTTCTATTCTTGATTTCATTTTTATTCATATTTGTGTTTATGAAAATGTTATACTTGAACATAAAGTGCGAGTCCTATAATTTGCACAATTTTTCTGGGTAAAGGAGAATTCTAAAGCTCCCCCCACTAAGGAGTAACATTAAAAATACACAGTGAAATGACTTTTTTAAAGAAATAACTATCCAGATAAGATATTTCAACTAATTGTTTTTGTAAAGAAATTTTTGTTTGTAAAATTGAATATTTTTTTTTTAACAAAAATTAATAAAAACGAAACAGAGAAAAAGTTGAATATTCTCACAATTCTACATGCAATACTTATATAATTATAAACAGGACAAGTTCAAAAGAATTCGCAATTAATTTTCTAGTAATGTTAAATTATTCTTATGATTAAATTATTTTATACTCATTTGACGCCACAGTTCATATATGAGAAAAAAAGCTTATGTTATTTTTTTAACAATATAGACTATATTATGTCTTACTATTATATCGAATCTTAAATATTATTGAAAAATGACAAAAATAGTTTTGAATGAATATTATTTATTCCCTGCCTATTTTCTTCCAAAAAAAAAATTATAAAATAATTTATTTTAAATTCCGTATAGTTTTTAAACTTTTAGAAATATGTTTAAAAAGGTATCATTGTGAAAATTTCATTGATATTTTTTCCAATTTATATCTGTGTAGCTTCTTCCTGTATAGATTATATCCCTATACATTTTTCTACTACAAACATTCAAAATATTGTCAAATATTTAGGATAAACTGACATTCACAGGTTCATAAGTTGTTACCAGGTATAATATTTCATAAATAATTCTCACATAATATTTTTAAATTAATAAGATAATATATTTAATTATATTTTTAAAATTTTATAATTAAAGTATTTTAAACTTATAATATTATAGAAATTTAAATATCTAATAATTTAAAATTAGTTTTAGCTAAAGAATATATCAGCAAAAGAAAATATAAATAATAAAAATAAAATTATTCATTAGAACAATCACTTGTTCCAAAGTAATAAAAAAGTATTTTAAGTGCTATGATCAAAAATAAAAAGATAATTACTAATTCTAGTATGAATTAAACTTACCATGAAATAATGTAAAATTTTTAGCTAGTAAACAGAAAATAACTCATTGAATAAAAATATTATTTTTAATACATAGATATAGAAAATATGTGATTTTTGCAATTGAATATTGCAGTTTATGGAAAATATGCCACACTACAATCCATTTCATGAATAACACTTACCTAAAATATTTTTATAGAGAAAAACTATTAGTTTTTAAATATATGAAGCAGTTTTGAAGACATTAGGAAAGAAATAATTTTTATTTTTAAACTTTCCACATAATGTTAATCACATGTTTTACATTATTTAAGTGTATTTCGTAACAGTAATATGTGTATATAATTTTTTAGAAAATGATAAAATATTATGACTATATTCTACTTACAATTTCTGATAGTAAAATATTAATTTTAAAAGTTCTTGAAAAATCAAATCAAATACCAGAATGTCTATGGCAACTTATATTCAATGCATGGATTAGTAGAATTTACCTTTTATTCATGAAAAAGTTTCCTGATTATTTTGAAGTCTACAAATATAAAAGAAAGCAGTATTTTATATATTCAAACAGCTATGTTGATAAAGTAAACAATTGTTAAATAATTCTGTAAATGTACTAAGAAACTGTGACTCAAAAAGATAGAAAATGTTAATTAAAAATTTTCACATAAGCATTATTACGTCAAATGTAAGCCAGAATTCATGTCATTCAAGCTGTGAAAAAAACGATGAATGAAAACCTTGAAAATTTTGTTCGTTAAATGTATTGAAGTTCTCGTTAAATGTAGAAGGATTTAGATGGAATTCATAATGTTCAGGATGATAGAGATTTACAAAAAAATTCAAAAAATGAAATACCCTTTTACAAAAACTTCAAAGTTCCCAAAGGTTATGATTTTATAAAGAGACAATAATCATTAATATATTTGAGATTCCTAATCAAATTTGAGTTTTGCATTGGCTTGTGTCTTTTTGGAATACAAATTATAAATTGTTTAATTAATTTTTATAGTAAAAATCTTTATTGCATTAAGTTTTTGTAAACTTTCTGCAATATTTTTCATCTTATTATTAATAATTTATAATAGATATCCGATAAAAATTGTCACGTGGAGATATGTATTGAATTTCTAAAATAATATTTGTAAGAGAATAACATAAATATTACATTCTTTATATCATACCATTTTATACTAGCATATGTTTTTAACATAAACACACTTGAATACAAGAACTGAAAATAAATTTTCGAAAGTGCAAAATCGAGTTGCAACTCTTTTCATTTGGGATTTTTAAGCATACACGTCATTTTGCATTTAATGTTTCCTTTGGCTATCATTTAGGAATAAATCACAAGAAAAAATTTTGTAAAACGCTTATGTTCAAAAATGATGTTATTTTTAAAGACAATTTCAGAATGCAACACATAATTCTAATTTATGTTACAATCAGTGCATTCAAGAAATTACAATTGTATATAAGCTAATGTGCACAAATTGTATAAGACAAGTCGTCACGTATATACTTAACAGTAAAAAGAAATAAAAGCAACAATTTAAATAAAATAAATGAGTTCATTGCTCTAACAAAATATTTTAAATTCCTATTTTGCATAATATAAAGGTATAGTTTACAAAAAATAATATGTTTTACATTGTAAATTTTACTTATATATCATATATTTGAAAATAAAAAAATTAAAGATAGAAAAATAATTAAAATATTGTAGATTTAAATGTTTACAAAAGTATAATCATTCATGGTAAACTCATTTAAATAGCTTATTTTAATGTCAACAACGAAGCATTTGAGATTAGCACATCAACAGCAATTTGAACTTATAAAAAAATATGTTACTATTATGATATAAATAATGGACATAATGTTCATAATATTAAATATTTTTTATATATTTTCATCTTCACACTATATAGTTTTACATTTCATCTATTATTAAGGGAGTGATTACTTAAATAATATAATAGTGTAAAATCTAATCAAATATTGCAAAATAATTTAGTGACGAACAATGACTTGGTCTTAAAATTACATGTAACTCAAAAATATTTTCCCCATTTTATTTATCGTTTACGCTTCTAAATTAAATTTTCATTTTTTTATTTTATAATTCATATCATATTTCTAGTTTTTGTTTATAATTTTGTCACAAGGTTTTTATTGTTAGTTACCAGATATTATGTAATGCTGTTGCATGGTTACTAGGAATCCCAGATTTTTAGCAGGACTATTATATCAAACTAAATATATCTCAGAAATGACTACATAATATATAGTAGTGTTCTAAATCAATGTGCCATGATGATCCCAAAAATGGGTAGGTATTTATAAATTGGAAGCAGATATTAAGCATAATACTTCCAGAACTTGACATGCATCCTAGGATTATTATGTCACATGAATTACATTGTACCTCGACTTTATCAATGCCCAAACATTACTTTTAAATTTACATGCCCAAATTTTCATCAATGAACACGATGAATTTTCTTTTCGGTTGTATTCAAACTTTCTACCTTAGGATAACGAGAACGAATGCCCTAACAAAACAAACCACCACGGTGACATTTAAATTAATTTTCTGCTTAAAATAAGTGTATAATAAAACATAATTTTATAAATTTCAAATATATAATAATAAATTCCATAATTTTATAAATTTCATACATTTAAATATAAACTCCATAAATTTTAATTTCTTTTACTGAATAATAATTTAATTTTTCTAAAGCTTCATTTAATAATTGTATGTTATTTTTGTTCTTTTTTATTAATTAAATTCTTTTTTAACCGTACTTAGATTTTTTTTTTATATTTAGCTAATTTAGAATAAATATTGCAAAAAATGTTATACTATATTCTGAAAATATTGACTGCTTATATTTGAGAACAATTTGAAAACTTAGTCAGATATCCATTGAATTAAATGAACACGTTTCAACTTTAATCATTAAATTTATTCTTCATGGTCATACATTGCATAGCTTAACATCTTTATCGGAAGTTTCAAGCGTATATTTGCAAAGTTACTAAAATTAAGATCTAACTGAGGCTTAATACAGTTATAACTATACAATTCAAACATTATTAACCAAATTAAAAGAGTAGAGAAATAATCAGAAAATTAATATAATGAATTCATTTAGAAAGGTAGATATTTTAAAAAAATATGAAAGTTTTGAGTAACTTTAGTTAAAAAATTGTATTACGCCTATTATCAGTTATAGTCAAAACTTTGAATTTTTTTATCTGTTATCAAAAGTAATGTTAAATAGTTAATTATTATTAATATCGTAAAAAATTATGAAATAAAATTTAATATCTTAAAAATAGCTAAAATATGTAAAATTTCAGGAAATATTTCCATAAAATAAATATCTGCTTAAATATAGACTTACTTAATTTGTTCCTGAAATTTTAGAATAAACATCAGAAAAAATCCTAAATTTAATTAGTGTGTATGCAATCACTCAAAAGTTTTCAAGGAAAAATATACAAAAATTTGTTATAAGAGATTGATTAAATATTATAAAATGTAATTTTATACCAAGCATTTAACGGGCATGAAGATAAGAATGATATTATGTTCACACATTGAAAGCAATAATTTAAAGAAATAACCTGTTTTCTCATTAACAAAGCGTAATGCTCGCTTAGAAATCCGTATTGTTTTCGAATTGCTACAAGGAATCTTGTTGAAAGTTCAAAATATTGAATGAGAAAGTCAAATGAGTGACAGAGAGAAATGATTATACTTGATCTCAACGATGATGTTAATCCGCTTAAAGTGAATAATAATAAGGACTTAATTGTACTTAATATAAATTTATGCAACTACTTGATAAGTATTCATTTAAGTAGTATCGAATAAGAATAGCTTGTAAGTATTTCCTTGAAGTTAAGTTTGTTTCAATCTCCTGAGAATTAATGAAAATTTGTAATAATATTCTTAAAAATTATTGTTACCGTCTTAAGATCTACTTAGATATTTTCGTAACTTTCCTATATTAAGTTCTAAATAAGCTATTAATTATAACAGTACTTCAAAGCTTTGTCATTACTGTTTTATAATAATGCATATCATAATTTTACATCCTGTTTTAATTAACAATTTTTTAATAAGCAATTTTGTGATGATTAATAAAAATTCACATTTAACTTTCTTTTTTAATTTTAGAATCGTAATATATACCAACAAATGATAAATATTTGTTTTATGAGAATAATCAAGCTTTGTAATATAATACTTTAACACAATTTTTTGAAAACAATTCCAAATTGATAAAAATAACATCACACAAATTAATGCAGTTTTAAATATCGACTTATAAAGCATGGATAGTTTGAAAACGAAAGTTGAATAAAATTAGTGAAACTTTTGAATTCTTTTTGAAGGAAAAAAAAGCTTCTTTAATTATTTGCTTTTCAAAATGAAAAATTAAAATGCTATATGAGGAAAAATCAGAAACTTTATAGAAAGAGATATTAAAAAAAATTAAAATATATGTTTAAATTCAAAGTGTTTGATATTTATTATTTCAATATATTATCTCGACAATGCTTAGATCATTAGGGGAAAACTATTTAAAGGGGAAATGTAAATTACATTCTCTGTGGAACACTTAAAGTTGATTAAAGTTAAAAGTAGATTTTTCAAAAACCAAATTAAACAACTTTTTATTAAAACAATTTTCGAAATAAATCTCAAAAATTTCTAATATTTACAACCATTATAATCACAACAATAAACTATTTTTCGAAAGGATTTCTTATTTTCAAACCTTTTTTTTCACCTTTTATCTCGATAACCATATTATTATTATTTATTTTTTTTACATACATGTAGTGTAAGCAAAATAAAGGCTTATGTAATTTAAAAATAATTGTAATTTTTTTTTTTTTTTGAAAAATGTAAAACACTTATTTTAATTTTTTGCAAATAAATACTTCAAAATTTGGATTTTTATAGCAGTTCTAATAAATAATTGATCAAAAAGATATTTGTCAAAAACAAATTAATCAATTGACATAAAAATAATTATGTTAGTATAGATTTATATTTGTTAAATTATGATGAATTTTATTTTTATTTATTATATTTAAAATAATGAAATTTTAACAGCATATTTTTTTTTTTAAATAATTGGTTATAAATAATCCTACAAAATGAAGTAATAGCTCACATACTTCATTAAAACTTTAGATTCTGAAAAATAAACTGAAGTTGAACTACTGAGTTACTCATTTATGTAAAATATATTTAGCATAAGATGCAATCAGAATACCCGTAACGGAAATAAAAGCACATCATTTATAATGTTTCAATTTTTAGAAATTATTTCAGCATATTATGTTTTCATATATTGATTCACTTTATTATGTTCAATGTGTTGCATAATAAATTTCTTTAAATAATATAATTCAGCAAAGATTTTTCATTTTAATTATGCATTAAATAAAAGCATTTATACTAAACGTATTTAGTTTGAAACTCATGATTATTAAAATCAGCTTACAAATTTATTCACCTTAAATAACCATTTTTATCTAGGATAAATAATCTTAAGTAAATGCATTTGGCATTGAAGAAGATGAATTAATTACTGTCAATATAACCGTAAACAATCTGCGTTGCTCAATTATGCTCTAAGAAAATATTTAGATTGGAATGTTAAGCGGTAAAAAAAGGAAATCTTAAATCAATTTTACAAATTTTCAAGAGCGATTGTTTTCAGCGCATTGAAAATGATAGTGATAGTCTAAAATGAATGATAAATTGATGAGGAAGATTAATTGTTTTTAAACTACTTTTCTAAAAGATATTTCCATATCACATGTGGAAAACAATTATGTAACAATGTCCAAAATTATTTGTTAAATCTGTTTCCTTGACAAGCAATTTATATTGGCTGAAAAGCATTGTTCGTGAGGCACAATTTACAGGTTAAGAAATTAAATTTTGTCAAAACGTAGTCAGTATATTATCTCCTTTTGTAAATTACATCTATGCTGTACTAAAGTGCAGAATAGAATTAGTAAAAGAAATCATTATATCATTTTAGTATTTAACTAAGGATCTTAAATATTTATAAAAAATATTTGTTTTAGCCGTAAATTTTTAAATAAATTTTAAATAATAAGCAAAAATATTATTTGTTTTTATGTGTTTAGTTATTCAAATAGTAGTATTTTTATAATGCTCAGCAAAGAATGCGTACATTTAAAAAGAAATTGTTATTTATCTGATTATTGAACTTTATTACGATAGTATTATATTATATTAATGATTTTGATAAATATCTAATAATGCACGCTTAAGAAAACACTATTGTAAATTAAATTAATTAATTAGATTCCATTGTTACATTAATTAAACTGCTGTTAGAGTAATATCAAGTTTATAAATAAAAATAATTATCTGATTCTTTATTTTAATAATGCCTTATCGAATTAAAAAATTAATTCGCTTAATTACAATTAATATAATTAAGAATACAAAATATGCTTTTGAAATTGTGAAGTTTATATTCTAAAATTTTTCATTTAACTAATATTACAAAATAAAATATTATGATGCTTATAAAGGAACATTATTTCAAAATAGATATTTTTTCATTATTATGGAACATTATTTCAAAATAGATTCAAAATATATTTTTTACTGTAAATTCATTGATTATTAAAAAAAAAATTGGTGAAGATAAATAATGTACTTATAATTGAATAATTTATCTTCAATATAAAATGATTTTGGAATGCATAACAAAAAATGCACATTTATATAAAATATTCTTATCATATACAAACATACATTTGAATTTTGCATTATTTTCAAAGAAATGAAATTTGTTATATTCTTCATCTGAAAACAATTAATTACATGATTATTATTAAGAAAGAATGATTGTATTTCAATCAGAAAAATTTCTCTATTATAATTATTTTGTATCTAATATATTTTTTATATTATATGCTAGTTCTAGTCTGTTACAATAAAATACATTTTTTAAATGATCTAAAGTATAATATATAAAACTTTTTTCATATGTTTTTACATTATGTCAAATAATCTGAAATAATTTCAATTAATTAAATAATCTAGGAAAAAATATAAAAATTGCTGGAAATTTATTAAAAGTCCATTCTGTTTATTATTTTATATATATTATGGACTTATTATGTGTCCTTGCATATATGTTACATGTTATTCAAAATACCAACATTCAGGAATATAAATGTTTTAAGATCACGTGTAAGAAATTCAATATCGTGTGTATTTATACACAATTTTCTGAAATTAATATCACATTTTAGCAGAGTAAGTAAATATATATACTTTTTCATATTATTTTTCTAATTTTCTTAGCATCATGTTTATTTTAGTTTGAATTAAAAATTAATTTAAGAAAGAATTCTGTGTGTTCAATAATAAGGTTTTGCCATCGTATGACATAATATTTTGTTAAAAATTAAGTCGTAGTAAATTATTGTCTATTTTGCAACAGTAAAAATTATCAATGTTTATAAATTTTTAATGCTACGGTATTTAATATAATTTTAGTTACTTTTATCATTTTTACATTTTTAAATATCACAGCAATTTTAGTGAACAAAATATCAAATGAATGCAAATAAAAATCTAGAAATCTTATTTCAACATACTCTGTTAAAAACATGCATTAAACATTTTATAGTTATAAATTCGAGTAGCATAGTAAAACTGTTATTTGTATAATTTAGAAACAAATAAATGTTTTGACGAGATTTAAAAATTTAGTAACCCAGATTACCGGAATAATTAACTAATAAGTTAGTCAAATGTTATTTCCTTTGACTCCATATGACAATAAATATTAAATGACAAAATATTTAAAGCCGTGAATAAATAATCTTTTTAAATAATACTGTTTAGAGAATTCGTTTAGTTGCAAAATTTTATTTATCTTTTTTTTATTGCAGTAATTTTTTATTGCAATAATTTTATTGCAGTCTTTGAAACGAAAAGGAAAATTCAATTCATCTGCTAAGAAATACAAAACAAATATCTTAAGCGTTTTTTTAACTTCAAAAGAGGAAAACAATATTAAATATTTTACATGAAATAAAGAATTTTCAATACTTTAAATTTACTGTATAAAAATCGCACATTTCGCATTATTGAATCACACTTTTTGCAGGGCTATTTCTATACCTGAATTAAATGATATTAAAATTTTTTTATTTAAATGTATTTCAAATATACTGTAATTTGAAATTAATATCAAAAAGTTGGGGAGATCATAAAAAAAAATCATGTATAATTATTATAAATATATACTTACATATATGATACTAAACAGAGAAAGATTGCTTTAAATTTGGTTCATATTTATAAACATTTTAATATAAATACCTACTCGTTATTCTGAAATATGACGCTGATATTTTTAAAATTTCGTTTTGAGTCAAATTTTAATTTTAACACAATATGTGTTGGAAATATGACATTATAATTCGCTTCAATTATGTTTTTCCTATCTTTTGCTTTGTAGCTGAATCATACGTTTTAAAGCTGAGTATATACATTATAAAATATTTGATTTTTGTAGGAGAAATTCTAGCCAAATGTAGTCATGAAAAATGTGATCTTGGATGTATTTTTAAATATTTTTCTGACTGTATATGTTTTAGTTTATTTTCTCATAAACGTACTATGTAATACGTTATCTAAAAACATCACATATGCATAAAGGTTTGCTATCGAAATTTTATGAAAGATCTGATTTAAAAATAATAAGATTTAAAAATAATTTAAATATAATAATTTTTTAAACTGAAATTAAAAATGATTGTGTTAGGTAGACTAAATTAACAAGATTATAATGATCAATAACATAAAAAGAGTCGACGAGATTATACTGAAAATTAAAATATATATAATTACTTTGTGTGAAACTAACACAAGAAAAATTTGCTTCATGTCATGATGCTTAACTTATTTAATTTATTACTCTTACCTTCCAATTATCAAATCTAAGTGACCATTTCACTCAACTGTTTTATGACTTAATATTTACTGTTTCTCTCAAATATGCTGAGTCTCACAATTGACTACTCAATTCAACAATTCTAAGGCTCAATATTCTTATTGGAATATGGGTATTCACTTTCTCATATCTTTAAACATGGGTTTTCAAGAATCATTTTTAAAAATTAGAACACATTTTACAGATTTTTTTTTCTTTTTGTATTTAATTTTATTCCAAAATAAGTTTAAGTATTTAAATTGAAATTTTCGTACAATGTAAACATGTTATATACTATGGCTATTTTTCTATGTAATTTTGAAAATGTTACGCTCTACATGGACTTTAACAACAAGGCAATGTACAAAATTATTTTAGTGGTAAGGCCCAAATCATGCATACGTATAAAATGTTTCATTTTAGAATAGATTGTTTTAAATATAATGTTAGCTGCCCTTGAATGATATCGGGCAAAATGATTTTTAATGTCTACAATGAACAATCAGGAAGTTGATTGTTTTGGGTTTTAATTTTATTTTTTGTATAAATGAATTTAGTCCCTCGTATACATAAGTTTTCCTAAAAAGAAAATATATTGCGGAAAATGGCAATGAATTTAAAATTTTATAAAAACATGCCTATAATTTTTTTTATCCAATTTGAGCGAAATAATAATAATGTTAGGACCAATAAAACGTTGTTAAGAAAAAAAAACTGCTAAGGTGTGTATACAACTATCGCCTCTCACTTTTCTGGATATACACTCAAGGGTTCAGCACGAGAATAGAGTCACTTGGATTATACCTCTTCAGCAACACTGGTATAGTTCGTCTTGCCTGGGAGGCTCCCAGGCCTCTGATTTCAATAAACAGGAACAAAATTCTCTCACACGATTCAAAAATGACCGCCTTTGAACTTTTCCGAGGGTTCGGAGAATTTTGACATTTGTTCCACGTATTCAACTGAACAGGCTACTCCAGAACATATTTTTGAGTGCCTTGGTCTCTTTAGGAGGAATTTGACTGAAACCTCACTTATGGTACTAGACTCCTTAAGGGTGTGAACACTCATGGACATGGTCTAGCGTTGCTGACCACGGGAGCATGTAGCAACAACAATAGACCAAGAAAAAGGGAAGAAACACTTATCGAACTCAACAACTCTTGGGAGATAGACGATGTGTTACTTTTATCTGCATAAATATTTAGCAGGGAGAAAGATAGATGGATTTTAAATACTGATTGGATGAGAAGAACAATGTGTCAAATGAATATTGAGGCCACATTTTCCACTGATTGACATTGCATTAAACGTTATTTTTCAATAAAGAAAATTCTTTTGATTTCCCTACATTCGTAATAAAATCAAGTTTCATTTGAAGGAAATGCATTCATTAATGAAAATATGTAAACCAGAAATATAAATATCTAACAAAAGTGTTGATAATAATTTATAAGGATAATGAAAACTACACAAAGGAAGAAAAGTACTACTTCATAAACAATACTTAACTATGCAATGTTTTTTTCTTAAAAAATTGATATAGGCTATAGCAAATAATTTAAGGAGTATTGAAATTTTAAATGCAATGATATCAGTTTTACTAAAACAGTTTTATGAGCTTTATTTGGAAGAGTAACCTTTAGGATTATCTCCTTTCACTTCAATAATGTTATAATAAACAAGTGTATCTGACTATATAAATTCATTAAGATTCACTTGCAATCTCTTGTTGGTGACTTATTTTCAAACATAATATCCTTTTGCATTATACAAAAAATAATTTTTGTAACTAATTAATTATATTTATAAAACTATTTCGAATAGTTAAAGTAAAATTTAAACCTATAATTCTATTTCTTTCGGTTTATTATTAAGTGATTACTTATCAAAATGTTTTTCTGCAAATTTTATATAAATTATTATCGTTACATTTTAATGGATCAAATGGAAGAAGGAAGATATTGGTAATGTTCAAGATGTGATTTTAATGAAAATTACACCAATAAAATGAAAACACTTTTTTTTTCTTATTAATTACTAAAAATTATCTGATATACATATTTTAGATAATTCATATGGCCCAAGTACTAACTTTCAGAAAATGTTAATTACTTAAACTGTAATCTTAAAGGCACACAAACAGCTGTTTTTTATAAAAGCTCCTAAGATTATATTTATTTTTAATTGAACATGTATATATATATTAAAATAGTTTGAAATATTTCATTTCCATTAGTATTGTTGGTATGTATTGAAATATATTTAATATACTGATAAAAAAAATCTTTATATTTAACTAAATAATTGTTGTTTTTAGGTTAAGCTTTTAAATTAAATTTTAAAATAATTAAATTTATTTTCATTAAAATTTAAATGTAAAAAATAATATTAATTATGAATATAATATTTTTCATGTTTATTAAGGGTTCTTAATTACGCATTCATGTTAAATTGCATTACATTTTTTAGAAAAGTATAATTAAAATTTAAGATTAGACTAGAAATATAACGTATTTGAGATAAATTATTTTTTTAAGAAATATATTAAGAAAGGATTCTATAAAACATGTTTCTGTTTTCACCAAGTAAAATTATTTTGGATATTGCATTCACATTATTCTTAGTTTATATTTTAATTCTCAAACATTTATGCTTTAATTTTTTTTTAAATAAACTCTCAATTAAACTCGTTAATTTAACTAAACCTATATTTAAAATTACTTGATATAATTTCTTGTGCATAATTTTTTTCATGATTCATTGTTCCTAACATTGAATGCATAGTTTTAAATTAAACATTAAATAAATCTCCAACATTTAAAATAGTTGTTAATTAATAGAGACCAAATATAATTATCATTCCCTAAGAGCATTTAAAGATCGAAATTTGCATATGAAAAGAGAAAAAAAATTAAACTTCCAATAATTGAATTTTTGACGCTAATGAACTACAGAATCATAAAGGGTACAAATAAAAATCCCTCAGGCACACACACC
>JAPDSC010023338.1:0-24540 GCA_026290005.1 Latrodectus geometricus
CAACTTAACTGGAAATATTTTTATGATAGTTTAGAAAAATATTTTCAAAAATAAATAAAAATGCAAGCAAATTTTTTTTGTCAACTATTTTTTAAAAACTTTGTGTGATAAAATTGTTTGTCAATTTATACTTTGTTAATTTATTGCTTACTTTTGGAAACAAATGACACTTTCATGCACACATAAACTATACTTGCTTATCATTGTATTTTATTTACGGTATTGTATTTCCCTGTATATTATCTGCATGACTTTTCTTTAGTAAAAGGGGAAAAAAGGTTGCATATTTCGCTACAATTTTTTCAGCAAATTTTCTAAAATATATTCTGTGCTGATAATGTGGTATCACATAAAATAAAAAATACCATTTGATTAAAAATATAATAAGTTGTACAGAAAAAAACATCTGTTTAAATCCACTTCCTCACAAATTGCGACAATTCTGACAATATTTTAGTAAAATTAATCCATTTTTAAAAAGAGGTCTGACATATTTTAAAAATAAAATATGTTTAATCAATAATATGAAAGAAATGGATTATTTTCGAACTGCACATTGGATACATTTTTTTTCTTTTATACTGTGCATGCCTTGTTTTTCACATCACATCATATTTACACATTTAATAAATTTTTTTATTTGTCTTCTTTATAACTTTTAGTTTAAAATCTGTGTGTAATTTAGATATTTTCTCATCCACTTAACAATATTCAAATTTGAATATTTTCAGAATGAAATAATTCAGGTCAGAACAAAATGTTGATAGCCAGCAGCAATAGTATCTTTCTGAGAAAACAAATTTGCTCTTTAACATAATTGAATAAAATTGATTAAAGTTGAAAAAAGTCAATTGAGTCATGGCATCTTTAATTTACTTTTTCAAACATGAATGACATTTATTTCAAAGCTTTATCGTAAGCTTTTCTGATTGAAAATATTTATTAATAAATTATTTTCAGCACCTTTTATACCCTCAACAAAATTTGAAGCTTTTTCAACACATAATCCCTTGATTATATACAGAATAATATGGTAATTTGAATTCAAAACAAACTGTATTTTGTGATATATTAATTTCATAGAATACTTTCTTAATTTGTGGAAACTAAACAACTAATCTGATTTTTGTATTATTTTCATGGTAAGTGTGTATTTAACAAAGCTCCTGCATTAATATGTTTAATTTTAACTTTATTTATTGCATTTTAAGTATAATAGTTATTTTAAAATTTTTAATTTATTTATCAAATTTATTTATTTAAAATACCACATTTAAAATCCTTGTTTTATGGCTAAAGATCCTATAATATTTTGTATAATATAGTATTATATTTTATTTTAATATCATTATAGGATGGTCCATGGCATAATCCCATTGCCCCAGATCACTATAATTCAGGAGAAGAACGCACCCAGTGTCATTTTTTCGCGAAAACTGGTTGTTGTAGATTTGGTGACAGGTAAGAAATATTTTAATAGGTGTGAGATAAAATTTTCTGAGAAATCTAAAATTATTTTTAATGTGCTTTTATATTAGAATAAAGTAAAATTATTTTATGTAATGCTTTTTGATAAATCAATCAATTATTTGCTTTATATTTGGGTTGACATTATATAACCAAATATATGTTAATAATTAAAAAATACTAGTAATTTGATTTTTTTTAATTTTCTGCAATATATATATTTCTATTTGTTTCTCATGTTATTTAAATGTAACATGTAATTACACTTTTTTGATATTTAAATGTTTGTTAATATTAAATTTATTTTATTTTTAATGTAAATAATTGTTCTAAAATTATAAAGCAAAAACTTATATTTTTATTATAATTTTGATTCTTGTTAATTATTTAGGGTTAAAGATAATTTTTTAATCTATTGAATTAATCACGTCATTACTGCTTAAAAGCCGATTTCCTTTTTAAAGTTATAGTTAGTTAAAAACACCTTTTACTTATTAGAAGAATAAAAAATGAATTAGTATGGAGTTTAATAAAGTTAGTAAAATTTATTAAATTTTTAGTTCACTTAATATTATATTGTGTATTTTGCATTTTAAAAATCTAAGTGAGAAAATTAATTTTATTTCTGAAATGATATAATTTGTTTGCTGTTATACAGTATTTTTGTAATTATTACAGATTTTATTAATTAATTTTATGCAATTAAAGTTGATAGCTATAATATTTATGAGAAATGTCATTATGTCCTTTATTAGGAGAATAATTCTGTGCTATTTTTCCTAAATGATGTTAGAATTTAATAAGTTAACACTTGAACAAGTTTCTTGAAACAATTCTTTGGAAATTGCGCAAAAAAAGAAATTTTATTTGCCACATGTTAAATTAAGCACAAAAATTTATTTTAAATATATTTACATGATGCTTTATGATCATTTTTGTAATTTTATCTTATGATTTTAAAATTTGTAATGTCACAACAATGTAACTAAAATATCAAGTTCTGACTAATGTGACATGGCCATATGAAAACATGAATTTAAAATATATTAGAGATCACAGCATATTTCATACCAATATAATCTTTCAAATTCCAGCAGTGTGATCCTTATTGAAAAAAAAAAAATATTTTAATTGTAAAAATAAATTTAATGCCTTAATATTATGTTTGAAACTATGTTGAAAATATTTCAAAAGATTATGGATAACTATAATTTGTTGACTACTTTACTTTTAAAGTATTATATGAGTTGCTTTCAAAATCATTGTAACTAAGATTTAATAATTTTTGAAGTTCATAAAATTTTTAAACAACATTTTAAAGTAGAAAAATGATATAATTTGCTTATGTGTATATTGTTTATGTATTCATATTATGGTCATATCTTAATTCAAACATAAAATGTGTAATTAATGACATAATTATATGATTTTTTGTTTGAGATAGTTTATGCTTCAAACTTTTGTGCTTAACATATCTTGGTATACATCCTTCATTTCTATTACGAATAAAACTTATGATTTTTTGTATTTGTAAAATTAATATTAGTTTTTGTAAAAAGGTTACTAGTAGTTAATAGTTTATTCAAAATGCAGTGATTTCTACTTTGTTAAATGCATGCACGTTATTAATGTGTACCATAGTTGAAGTAATGGCTTAGTTAAAAATAAGTTCTGTAGAAATTGCTGTGCATATCATTTCACTGAGTTAAGTCAAATTTTATATACTGTGGTTAGTGAGAAGTGACTAACATTTTTTTTCTTAATTAAGAAACTAACTTGTCATATATATCAATAAACTCCCATACTTACACTTAAAGTAGGAATGTAATGAACTCTGACTTGTATATGAAGCTGTTGTAAAGTGCATTGTCTTGAGATTCATATTAGAAATTTTATTTGTGGCAGCAGTGGCTATTTGCATTGTAATATGAGAATTGAATAGTTATGAATTGCTTTCTCCGCTGAATCATTTTCCGCTTCATTGATTCAATAAATGTTTATGTATACAATAGGAAATATCCTAGGTAAATACACTTGGCCTGTTTTTTTCTGTGTACATTCACTTGATGCATGAAGTGTTATTGTAGGATAAATGTGTATTGTCATAATCCAAATTCTCTTCTAGTTGTAGAGAGTATTTGACAGATTGGTTTATATACTTACAATTGCTGATATTACACACTCATGGTAATCAAATTTTTCATAGATATTGAATCTTTTGAGTAAGTCTACAATATTGTTTAGAATTGTTCAAAATTGATTTATGGAATATAAAATATACAATTATATTTCTGATCCCATGTTCAAGATATTTTAGCTTTGAATTATTTGGATTATCTAAACTTCCATGTTTCTGATGTGAACATTGACCATACAAAATACTGCTATTGTAAAAAATTTCTCTGTTAGAGTTTAAATGCTAACATGTGATTGTAATAATGTGTTTTGCTTGTATTAAATAAAAACTCATACTTTTTTGTTGTTTACTGGTTGAAAGTATGTTGTAATCTGTATTTTATAGATTAAATGTTTATCAATAAAATTGAATTTAAAATAATGAGTTTCTATATCTCTAATTGATAACTACACTAAATTCTGATTATTTATAATTTAATATTTATTTTTAAGTAATTTAAAATATTGGCCTATTAATTTATCCAAAGAAACTAATAATATATGTTAACTATTTATATTTTATCTAATTTGTTTACTAAACGCATGGTTAATTCATTTACAGGTGTTCAAGAGGTCATATACATCCTCCTGTTAGCACTACTATTTTAATCAAGGGGATGTTTACTCATTTCAGTATTGATCATTCTGGAAGAGATGATTATGACACAGACATGGCTTTGGAATATGAAGACAAAGAAACTTATCAAGATTTTAAAACTTTCTATAATGATGTTTTACCTGAATTTAAAAAATTTGGTAAAGTTGTTCAATTTAAAGTTTGCAACAATCATGAAGCCCATTTACGAGGAAATGTTTATTGTCAATATTCAAAGTGAGGGAATTATAAATTATTGTTTCTATATTGTAATGACATTCTTTTTTCAGATTTTGTGTATTACAAAAAAGTTTTAAAAATTAAGTAACCATTAAAAGCAGAATTTTCAATGAGGAAATTCTTTTTCTGGTGACATCTTACCATAGATTTTCCAAGCAGGCAGAAATGGTTAGCATATTGGCTTTTAGTTCAACAGTTTATTAGTTTGAATCTTACTTAGGCTTGGATATTTGTAATGTGGTTTGGAATCTATTTTAAACTGTAGTCTAATCAAACCTCATGTGCAAAATAAATCATCAAATGAGTAACCTCTGACCATCAAGTTTGTTGTATATATTTTTTATTTTGAACTGTAATTTTCTATAATGGTCATAATTTATTTCTTTTATTGGAATTTTGCAAATTAATTTAAAAAATAACTAGAATTTCCAGTTAATGTTAAACAATTTATCAGCCAAAAATTCATTCTTTACAATTTACAAACTAAATTAGTTCTATATCTGTAATTTAAAAATTGAAAAATGTAGAGACAACACATGCTGTGAAGGCAAATAATTCATTTTTTTAATTATGATAGAAAACATAGTGTAGGAAGTATGTGTATCGAAATTGAATAACTAAAAATCTTAGGAAAAATGTTAATAAAATGTTTTATTAAATAAAAATGTTTAATTTATAATAATGTTTAATTAAATAAAAATGTTTTATTTATAAATAATATTAAGAAGAAGCTTTTTATATCGATTGCATACCAAATATAATTTTATAAATGAAAGTTTTATAAATGTAATGTGTGTCCTAATTCTATTTTATGTTTAACTTTGTAAAATAAATGTGAGAATTCAAAGCATTTTGAAACATATTTATGAATCATTAAGCTGTAATCATTGCAAATGTGTTAAAAAAAATTTCCTATCATATTCAAAGCATTCTTAAAAGATAAAAATGTATTTTAAATACAAATCATTATTTGTATTTTGTTTGAAAATATTGCATGCTGATAAATATCTTTTTCTCCTTGTGCATGATGTATTATCCATTTCAATTAACCACAATATGTTAGTCTTCAATTAAAGTCCATTGTTATTTGCTTAAAAACTACTTGAAATCTATCTTTTTCTTGGATAACTAGCTACAGTGATAAAATAATAACTACAGATTCTACTCTTTATTTCATTGGTTAACAAAAAGAGAATATGTTCAAAACTAATCAATTCTCTTGAAAATAGCATGTGTAAAGAAATTGGATTTTCTTTAACTGTTTTCAAAACTATTGTTAGTTTTTGATGCTTTGTTTTCTTTTCGAAAAGTAATTGAAATTTTGCTGCGAAATAATTTTTTAACATTTAAAAGTAAATAATATCAAAAATATTTAAATAAATCAAGTAAAAGAAGCTGTAAAATATATTGGTTTTTATTCTAGTATTAGTAATAGAAAATTCTGCAAAAAAAAAAAAAAAATGCCTTTTGAATTTTTGTAATTTTGTTCTTTGAAAAATATTTTAAAATGTTAGCATATTTTTCCTCCTTTTTCTTATAAGGTATGCTTATATTTCATAATTTGAACAGAAATAGAAATGCAAATATGTTACCAGAAGTAAGATGCAAGTTTCATGTAGAAACAAGTTTTGTGTGCATAAAAAATGCAAATACTTTATTATTTAATCTTAAACTCCAAATTAATCAAAATCTAAGTTAAATAAATGTAATCCAAACAGACGCTTTGTTAAGATTAAGATTGGAATGGATAAATACTATTTTTTATAAAGCCAATTTGTTTATTAATGATAATACTAAGATCTGGACATAATAAAATTTAATACTTAAAATAATTAATCATCTTATGCTTCCACTATTATCCTTTGAAGCATAGTATAGATTTAATATTTATGACAGTAAAGCTTTGTTGGTCTGAACCTTATTTAACCAGACTTCATTTAATTTAGACAAACATTTAAATGTACATATATACATATATGTGCAAACTGTATAAAAAAAAGTTTGCCCAATAATGTTTTTTTTTTCCTGAATTTGGTGTGTTGTTCATCTTGGATGAGTGAAGGATTACATTTTCTCATATCTTGGTATGCTCACTCACTTTCTGCCTATCTGCTGATACATAATTCACTACAAGTTATACTATGCTTATGAATTCTGTATTTTTGTGAAGTGGTTTTTATTTTTATGTGTTTGAATACATAAGCAAATACAATGTTGTTTGGTAAACCTATTGATGGGAAGAAATATGAGCACTAGTTTCTTTCTTTCTTTGATTGATAAACTTGGTCTAGTAGAAAACTTGAAAAGGTTGCATTTGTATAAAACATATGTGTAAAAAATGGAGTAACATAACAAACAATGTCAAATATTTGAAAGGAAAAAGACAAACTAAGCAAATTTGCTCTTAAATTCAATGTTGAATAGGAAGTGAATGTTGGAAAAAGCATGTATTTGCCCTTGGATCAAATCTTTAACAATACAGCTTATAAATGGTTTTAGCAATTTTGTTCTTCCAAATTAGCTATGTGTGGAGTAGAAATTTAGGCTTCAGCAGAATGATTAGCCAAACAGCTAAACATAAGCAATTTTAAAATTACTCATGATGGCACAAAGTAGTTTTTCATCTGTAATTTATTGTAAGTTACATGGCATATGAACTTATTATATTCAACCCTTCTTTGCATGATTTTTTCTTTGTTGGTGAAATAAATCAAGTTGATATAATTCAGGTTCAAATAATATATATCAGGGGTGGCCAAGACGTCGACCGTGAATACATTTTGGGTAGCCCGCGCAACCCTCCCGATAATGACCTCAGATATTAACAATTTAATTTATCTCTTATGACATAGAATTAATGAATTATTTAAAATTAAAATTTTCTACAATTTACGCTTTAAAACCTAAAATAAATTGTGCAAAGTTATACAATGAATTTGTCGTTTTACAATGGAGAATCAAATAGAAACAACTTCACAAAATCGTATGCTCAGATTATATCCAGTAGCCGGCACGATGATAGCGAAGCCACGAATTGACTAGCCTACTTGTCACACCAGCCCGTTTAGTTTCAGTTCTCATGAGTTAGTTCAGTTAATTGTCTTACATTGCATGTCTCTTGCTGCCTACCGCATTGATACGATAATTTGTTGTTTTAACAACCCATCCAAAATGACTCGGCCCGGTACCATTGCTAAGAGAAATAAAACATCCATTATCACAATGCTTGGGAAGATGGTTTCTTTTTAGTTATGGTGAGGGAGAAATGTGTTTGTCTCATATGTAACTCAAATGTGGTACTTCCAAAAAAAGCAAACGTTGAAAAATATTTTAAAATCATGCACTTAAAATACACTACAGATCTCCCAACCTCTCTAGTGGTTAGCGTAACTGACTACGGATGGAGAGGACTTGGGTTCGAATCCCGGCTCGGACATGGATGTACTTTCTCTTTCTCTCTCTGTTTGTTTCTTGTCCTTTCCTCAGATGATGGAGGAATGTGGCTCGCCCTATAAACGGGTTTGTGGTGGTGTGGCGTGGGCGATGCTACTCGTACCTCAGTGACTTGGTTCACAGGTGCCCACCGAGTAACTATAAAATCAGTAGCAGTTTCCGGCCTTAATGCGGCAAATGGGCTGATGTACTTACTTGTTCTAGGGTGCCCGCCATTAGAAAAAAAAAATACGCAACAGACTTAACAATCGACAGTGAACTTCGAAAAGTTAAAGTGCATAAATTAAAATCGAATTTACATTTACAGTAATCGTTATATACTAGACCAGGCACCAAAGCTAAAGCAATAACATTGGCGTAGTTTAAAATTACGGAAGTTTTGTTGAAGCGAAAGAAAACATTCGAAGATGGAAAATTCATAAAAGAAACTTTCTGCAAAGTGGGAGAAGTGCTTTTCCGAAATTTTAAAAATAAATTTGAAATAATATCGTCAATAAATAATATTCCTTTGTCGCGGAGCACTGTGATGTGTTAGACTGAAGCTATGAATAAGAATTTAAAGGATTCATTAAATGACGATTTAAGAGCTTGCAATTTCCTATCCACTTCAATTTGATGAATTCACGGATATTAGCGACATTGCACATTTATGATTTTTGTGAGAATATTTTTTGAAGGTTTGACTTCAAAAGAAGAGTTATTAACTATAATTCCATTGAAAAGACAAACGAGAGGCCTAGTCATCTACAATTCATTTAAAAACTTTATTGATAAGACAGGATTTCTAATACATAAATTGGTCTATTACAACAGGTAGAGCTCCAGCAAGGGTTTGGGAATCGAATTAGTTTTATTGCCTTGTGAAATAGAAAATTCTTAGTTTTACCAGCTATCATTGCATTACACATCAACAGGTATTGTGTTCAAAATAACTAAAGTCTAATGATACAATGCAAATTGCTTTTAAAATCGTCAATTCAATTCGGTCAAGAAGTCTTCAAAGATGACAATTTCGGCCGCTTTTGGAAGAAACTGAATCAGAGTACGGAATTCTCTTATTGCACAGAGTCGCGAGGTGGCTAAGCCATGGAGCGATTTTAAAAAGATTTTGTTTCTGTTACCAGAAATAAATAAAAAAAAATTCTACAAGTGAAAGAATAGCATTGTAGATAAGAAATGTGTCTTGAAACTATCTTTTATCTGTGATATCACTGCAAAACTTAACGACTTAAGATAAATCTACAAGGAAAGAATAAATGTTTAAAAGACTTGATGAACAAGATTAAAACTTTCAAAAAAACTATAAAAAGGTATGCTTCTCAATTAAGAAAAAATGAATTGAGAAGCTTCAAAAACATGGAGGAAGAGTGCATCCATAAACCAAATCGAGACTTCAAAGATTTCGTCGAAGACTTATATATTCTGTTTGAAGGATTTGAAAAAACGTTCGTTGACTTAATTAGGTTGGAAAATATCATAAAATTGAGTATGTTTCCATTAAATGAAAATATAAACATCGATGTGGAGTATTTGAAAAAATAGATACCACATCAGTCACGATCGAGGAAGAAATTACTTAATTAAGATGCGATATATTTCTTAAATCCAGACCACATCTAGGGATACTGATTTTTGGAAATTAATTTCTGAGGAAACGTTTCCAAATATTTACAAATTGTTTTTTTATTTGTAATCTACTTTGTATAGACATATCTTTGTGAAATAACTTTTTCAACCATGAACGCAATAAAAACAAAACTTCGGTCACGTTTAACAGATTTAATTTCGTGTTTACGCATTGCAATAAGCTCGTACTAGCCACAATATCATAAACTTGTCACAGATATACAATGCCAATTTCAACTAAACGCAGTGAATAGGATGGTCAGCTTTTAGTATATGAATATTTTGATTATTTTCGTCAGTAAATTTTTATTTTGTAAATATTAATATAAATTCTTTTTTCAAAAAATTAGATAATTTATTTTTTCTTGTTACCGAAAATAAATATATAAACATGTACGTTACCTTAATTTAACTCAGTCATTGGTAGACTGCCTTCGACTTTTTAAATGTGGAGTAGACTGCGGATCCCAAAAGTTTGGCCACCCCTTATATATATGATATAATTCATGTTTATTTTTGACAGCTATGTTTCTTTTTATGCAATGGACATTAAAAAGGTATCCAAACACGATCAACTTAAAGTGAACTTAATCTTTTATATAATTTTTGGGCATTATAGGTTATGATGGAAATTTCCACCATTATGCAAAGAAGGGTTAATTTTTCTCTTATTCAGTTTTGTACTCTGAATTGAAGAGAATGAAATATATTTTTTAATGTCTACTTTAGTTTTTCATGTATCCTGACTGATTTTATAGGTTTTTTTTTATCCGTTCTTTCAGTAAATCAGATGAATTGTGCCCTCTCTCTCTCTTTTTTTTTTATTTAAAAATTTGTCTCAAATATTTTTTTGTTCTAAAATACCTTTTCTAGGGAAAATGAAGCTGTTGAAGCATATAAAAATTTTAATGGAAGGTATTATGCAGGAAAACAATTAACCTGTGAGTTCACTCATGTTATAAAATGGAAGGCTGCTATTTGTGGTAAGTATTGTAACTGACTTAATTGTTGAAAAATGCAAATATATTATAATTAGCATAGATTATTGCTGAATTTAAAAATCCTGTTGTTCTAATTTGTTCTTTTAAAGGATATTTTTGCCATTAAACTCTTTCTTAGTTATTTTATTCGTGCTTATATGATCTTCAAAGAGTGTCATGTAAAAATAATTTTTGTTATTTAATGAATTATCTATTTTTATTTTAAAGTAGTCAGTCAACAGTTCTATGTGTTAAGTATGTAAATTGTTTTTAAGACATATAAAAATCTTTGGGAATATTTGTCATATTTTCATAAAGGAAAATAACCAAAATAAATTATATTAATGTAAGTTTTGTAATTATTTTGATACATAATTTGTAAATGTATTGTTTTAAAACATGTTTAACATATTATACAATGATTATTGTATGAATATATTGGTATAGTTACTTCATCATTAATATAGCAGAATGTTAAAATTGAGTCTAAATGTTGTAATCGTCATTTAGAAATTTTATTAAAATAATGATATATGTTTAAAAAAGTAGTTTTAAAATTTACTTTAAAAATTTAAAAACAGTTTAGATGAATATAGTAACACAAAAAATTTATTGATATCAACAATTGAAAGTAAATATGGATGAAATTGTTTTTCTTCTTAAGGGAAATGAGTATCCTCAAATGGTCTGTTGTTGTGTAGATTGGCTGTGTAAATTCATGTATGGGTCAAAGAGATTGAAATGGCAAGATTGTCACTTAGACTTGTGGAGCATGGTTAGTTTTTTTTACAGGAAAAAAGTTTAGCTCATCTTAGATTCAAATTAAATCATGAAACCTGTTGGCATGTTGAATAATAGTAATATTCTCCTTTATGACAATTGGATCACATTACTTGTCAACTTTAATTTTTGCAAAAGTTCAAGTGGAAAATCTGAATCTCTCAATACTGCTCAAATTTTTCACCCAAGGATTATATTTTTTCAAAATTGACATTCTGTTACAGATAAATCAACAGTTGCAATCTATTATAAGGAATTTTAAAATTCACTTTATATTATGTTTCAAAAAGAATTTTCAAAGATGATAAGCTGTATTCACATATTCCAAGGTTGGAAACCTGAATAATTTCAAAACTGCTAGATTTGCATGCAGAAACTTGAAACCTGATATGCATCTTCTGTTATTCAAATATAGATGTAATTTCTAAAACTGATTTACATGTATATTGGCTCTCTTTCTATAAAGTAATATGAAATTACTGCAGAGAACTGGCTTAATTGTCTAAGATGTGATTTCTATTCTTGCATGAAAGCTATTTCTGAACATGGATAAGCAATAGCTTTCTGCTTAGATAAATGCATATATTTATTGATTATGTGGAAAAATGAGTGCCAAGCTTGGTTTTTGTAATTTTAGCGTATCATTCAAAAATTATTTTTTATTATCTTTGTTACTATATTTATTAATCCATTTATGTGTGTATAAAATGAGGATAATTAGTTTTTTTGAAAATTTTGATCTTGATTAAGATTTAAAATGGAAATATTTGATAATTTTTTTAATTTCTGATCTTTATAATTTTCCCTATTTTTTAATTTTATTTATAGTATTTTTACTTTTGCTTATTATTTTTTATTTGTACATTTTTGGATTATTCTTACTTTTTTATTTTTATTTATTATGATTTTTGAATTTTACTTTTTACATAATATAACAATGTTATACATAAATTTCTTGTAATATTAAAAAGTACCTAAAATCTTTTGTAATGTTAAAAAATTAAAATCTTTTCAAATCACAATTAATTTGAAAAAAATTAGATTTCTTTAAGCAACTATAAATGTATTTATATTTAAAAATTATAAACTTCGTTATTAACAGTATAATTTGAACTAAAGTTTATTTATATAATTCAATTATAAGTGATATAAATTCTGGCTATGTCTGAAATTTTGATATTATTTGTATGAAATCCAATTTGTCTTTTCAATTACGAATTATTTACCACTTAATTTATAATGTTCAAAGTATTATTATTTTCTTTCAAGTTGAGAAATTGTTAGGAACAAGAAAAGAGATTGAAAAATGAAATTCTACCGAAAAGAAATAAGATTATAAGAGTTCAATTTAAGTAATAATTGGCACTTATGTTTATTGACAAAACACTTCAGAGTACTAAAAATATTTTATTTCTCTCGTAACATTTTTATTATGTTAATTTCAAAAACTAAAATTTTAATTTGTTAAGAATTAAAAATGCTGATATTCACTGAGTACATGTCAATTATCATAAAATCAAATTCAATTTATTTGATTTCAAGAAGAATTTGCATCAAGTTACTTAAACAATAGATTAGAAATGCTTTATGTTATAGATAGCATTTTAATAATAAAAAAAAAAAAAAAAAAAAAAAAAAAAAACTGTTGAAGTTTGGGTTTAACTGATGGAATAATTTATAATTACAGATGTTAAGGTATTTCTATATTTGAGAACTTGTTTCCTTTTTTCTTCGAAACATTTTCATTGTGAAACAATATTCCGTCATTGTAATATGAGAACTTTTTTTACTGACTTTTAAGATGAAGTGCCTAAACAATGTCTTCATTAAGAACTAAATGTGATTTGGTGTTAGAAATTTGCCTTTAAAGGTGCAACATACCTGATTCAATCTCCCCCATTACTAGTGAGTATTAAATTTCTTTTTCCTGCATATATGTGTGTCGTAATAGATGCTAGGCAACTTTCTTGGTTTCTTCCTTATGACATTTTAACAAGGCCTGTAGTTTATGGACATATTCGAGGTCGAACACACACTTTTTGATTTCACAACTAGTGAAATGCTAGTGGAAAAGAATAAGTCAATTTATTATTACTTAAAAATGGAAGTATTTCCAACCAAAAAGTATATGTTGTGTCTATTTCAAATTAGTTTTTGTCTGTTTATGACACAGTTTTAATCTCTGCATAAAATTTAAGTAAACATAATTTTTAAAATTTTTTTTTTAAGATAATTTAATAACTATTCTTATATACATTTAAAACACTAAAGATAAAAATATATTCAGTTTATATTCAGTATTACGTTAATATTTTCTTCTTTCTAGGTAAGAATTTTTTAGAAATATTTTCTGAGATTAATATGATTACATTTGCAACTCTTTCTTTAAAAAAACGATTTTCACGCCTTTATTCGTTGAAAAATAATAAAAATTTTACAATTTATTGTATGTCTAAAATAATTTCACAAACAATTTTCAGTTCAACTCAAGATTGAACCCACAATATTCATTTTTGTAAAAGGTTTCATACCTAGCGACAGAAAGGAAAATTCCAGTTTTAAGCTTTTTCCTCAAAAGATAAAAACATATATTTTTGTACAATGAATATAGAAATTACTTATAACACAAAACAATTGTATAAAAAAAGAAATAAAAACTATTAATACTGTTTACATACAGATCTTTTTCAAATATAACTTTAATAATTTACATGTATATGCTTATGAACTAAAATTATTAGTTCAAAATATCTTTATTTACATTTTTTAATATCAGACGTACTGTTTTTAGGAATGTTTTTGAAAATATTCAGTTAGTTATTGCTCATCATACTTTTGTTACTTTAAAAAATCTGTTATTTTAAATATGTATTTTGATTGTTAAAAATCAAACAAATCAATTAAATTTATCATATAAATTTGTATTAGTTTGTACAGCTTTACAGAAACAAACAAAAAAAAAAAAACATCGCTAATTGTGATAATCATCGAGTAACAACCTGTAAAATGACTGCAAAATATAGTTTAATAGTTTCTGAAAGTTCTTTGTAATAAATTAATTTATCTTAAATTTTTTAATAAATTAATTTATCTTTCCACAAGTATATATCTTAAAATTTTTGTAACACTACTTAATCTGATGTTAAACAACAAATGGAAAACTGTCGATCGCTTGTTGATAAGTATAGTATTTATGGTAAATCTGTTTACATCTGCATAATAATTATGGCAGACCCCAGCACAGGATATCAAATGACTCTCCTTTTTGTCATGGGAGAGGAAATGCCTTCTTCTTGCGCCAATAGAAATAGTTTCTTGAAATGGTTACGCCAGACTCAAAAAGTTAATCAAAGTGTCAGTTGAAGTTAATGGGTTAAGTTAACAATAATGGATCAAAAGAGAAAAAAAGTTGGTAATAACTGAAGAAATTCATGTAAAACAGTTATGGCTTAGAATTTTTAATTACTAAGTCCAAATTGATTAATCATTAAATGTGCCATAATATCAACAATATGATTAGAACTTAAATTAATTCATCTGCAATGGACTCTTTAATTTAATTAAAGTTAGTTTATTGATGAAATTCATTTTCCTCTGTTTACCACATCAAGAAGCAAAATCACCCAGTATAGGGAGTTATGAAAATTGTTTTTTGCCATACAAAACTGTTATGTTAACTTTGATTTGCTGTTTTTTTTATTTATTGTATTTAATTATCATTTTGAAGTCAGAATTTTTTAGTCATTTTTGTTGACAAGAAACACACTAAGAATTGTTGGCTACTATTTTCCTGCCATTTTAAAATTATCAAAATTTGACATAGCTTATAAAAGATGAGATTTT
Source organism: Latrodectus geometricus (assembly GCA_026290005.1). Classification (NCBI taxonomy): domain Eukaryota; kingdom Metazoa; phylum Arthropoda; class Arachnida; order Araneae; family Theridiidae; genus Latrodectus; species Latrodectus geometricus. Next base: position 15,160 of record JAPDSC010023338.1, read on the forward strand.
ACTACAGCACTTTTCAAAAATTATTCTTAAAGAGTATTTTACGAATTATTCCCATGATTTAATTAGAATGATAATTGGACAACCACTGATTATCTCCTTATTCTTATAATTTAAATACCAATAGTTTGTTTTTGCTGGGATTTGTGTAAACATATATAAGGAATATAAAAGTAATTCTATAGATTGAGATTGCAATCCAAAGAAAAAGTGAGCAGTAATTGGTTTTATGACCAAATGGTTAATTGATGTATTGTTGCTTAAATGTGTAATTGAAAAATCTGCATGCTTACTTGCATGATAAGATTCTGTGTGGAAAATATATCAAATTTTTAATTTATTAAGTTTTGAATGTATGTGCCTTTGTGATTTTCATTTCTAAAATACATATATAACTTATTTCTTATAAATAATATTTATTATTTTAAAAAACGTTAACTCTTTTTGTCATTTTTTGGACCATTCTAAGCTTTTCAGTAATGACTTGAAAATATTAATATTTTTATAAGAATTGTTTTGATTGTCTAACAAGAACTTGTTATTAAAACAAAAATGCAATTTTATTTGGAAAGAAATATCTCCATTATTTTCTAAAGATTAAACAATAAATAATTGATATGTTAAAATATTTTTCTACATTTGGATATATTTTGATATTTAAAACATGGCATGCTTAAATTACTGCAATTTTTATAGCATCATTAAATATGTATTTTGGAAGTGCTATATATTTAAATGTAACCTTTAAAGTAAATTTGAAGTTTTTTTATGTTACTTAACTGAAAGCTGCTCATATCATGCTGCATCTTTTGATATCTTGTATTTTACCTTCTATATATAATAATTTATATATTTTAAAATGAAGCTATTTTTCAATATTTATGAACAGTATTTTTTTACTAACTTTAACCATTATTTGTTTTCTTTTTTTATATTTTCCTATTTTATCATTTACAAATTTGCTTTTAACTTTTATGCAAATAAAAAATGGAAACACTTTTAAAATGTGAAGTTTTCATTAAGGTTTTTTTATATTATCTTTAAAGATTAGATATCAAAAATAAAAAGAATTTTTTTTTTCAAATTCAAATTGAAAAACAATTTCTTTTTATTTTTGATAAGAAGATATAAGAACTTATTTTTTTAACCTCCTTTTCCAACATTTTTTATTCATAAAGTTATAACATTTTATCTTTTTGCATATTTTTACATTAATCACTTTTTGCATATGTTTTTTTCAAATTTTATTATAGATTTTAAATTTCTAAATTGAATAAAATTAAAAAATATTATATTTAAAATAACTCTTAATTTTTTTTTGTTAATGTTTATGTTATTTCTATTTTCTGTTAGGTTTATATTTTCGCAAACTGTGTCCCAAAGGTATCAACTGCAATTTTTTGCATGTGTTTAGAAATCCATCTGATGAATTTTGGGAAGCTGATAGGGATATTTTAATAAAAGAAGAAACTCGATCATCTCGTTCCCATAGAAATCATAATTCTCACAGAAGTGATGATCCTTACCCTCATCGAACTTATTCCTCTGAAAGATATCGTTCTCGCAGTGATATTAGTCCAGAACATAAAAGGAATAGATATTATACTCCTTCCAATCATAGAAAATCTTCTGAATCTGGTAGTGAAAATGAAAATCATGAAAACTCAAGATACTCTAGGCATAAATCAAAGAATGATAGAAAGAAATCTTCTCATTCGCATCATAAAAGAAAGCATAGAGATTCTAGGTCAAGATCTTGTTCACCTCATCATAAGTCAGCAGAAACTTCCAGTCATCACAAGAAAAGTAAACATAAAAAGAAGTAAGTTTAATTTTATTTTAATTATGTATTTTCCAGAAAAGTAAAATATCTATTTTATAAAGTTTATTATTGGTAGCATTAGTAAAATAAAAAAAAAAACTATAAATATATAGAAATAAAATGTATTAAATGTTATCATTTGAAAATTTTAACAAAATGATATGAACCTTTATTATTTTACTATTTATAAATTGGCTCATAAAACATTAAGGCAATTACACTTGTTTTAAATAGTAGTGAAAGCTTTAAGTAATATTACTTTATTTTGTTTGAGAAACTATATCATGTCATTGTTATTTTCATTAATATTAAAAAATTCAAATTTCAATTTATTTTATCTTATTACTAATTAAATTTATAGTTTGATATTAAAAAACTGTTGAGAAATTAAAATGTTGAATATTAATATAACAAATATTTAAATTTTAGCTATTATAAGTAATTTCAGTTTGAAAATCCTTACTGAAGGAAATATTTATTTTGAAAAAAATACAAGCATGACATTTCATCTAATTTTCCAACATATTTGCATAGCTCATTTTTAATTAGTTATAAACTTTTGATTGTTACTCCTTTAAGTGCTAATGCAGTTTATAATGATGCCAGTTTTCCTTTAATAGACTTGGTTACATTAGCAGAATATTACTGTTAAGAAGTTAATGCACAAAAAATGAATAATAATAACTTGAAACCATGAACAAGTTCAAACTTTTTATATTTTTATTTTTTAAAATGTGATTAGGACAATAAATATTCAACAATTTACTCAAAATATTACGACATGCAAAATCAGTTACTAAAGAAATCACATAGTTACAGAAATTGAATGCAAAAGAAAATCAATTAGTGATCACAAGGAAAATTTAGAAATAAAAAAATGTCATCCATTCTTAGCAGCTATTGTTCATGTTGGAAAGAAGTCATACATGTAATATCAGTGATTAAGGACTTCGCAGGTATAATTAAAGAAAACGTTTTTCTTGAATTTGCTCAGTAGGTAAAGGACTGATAGTCAAATGAGTCAAACAAGAGTTGAATGTGTAACTTTGGAGTCCCATTGTTTGCAATCAGTAGGTAAGGGACCGCTAGTCAGATGAGAGAAAGTCCTCTTGGGTATGGAATCCTTCTCTTTCAAGCTGTAATTAAAAAAATGCAGATTCTTTGGACCTAAAATTATAAAATCCATATTTCTGCAGGTGATGATGCTAGATCAAGCTCTGATAGATTCGGCAGCAGCTCCATTTGTAATGAGATTCCCAAATTCCAGAATTTGCTCCATTTCATCTTTGCAGAATGTCTTCGCTGATATAATCCGTTTCAGACTTTGTTACATCATTTTTTCAGAGACCTTCTTTTCTCCAGATACTGTTTTTGTTCACTCTCTATATTCTCCTCTTGTCTTGGTCTAACCCTACCAGGAGTAGAAAAAGGAGTTCCAACTCCTGTATAGACATGGGGAAGTTGAAGAAGAACCAAAACCAAAAGTATTTTGAAACTGCGGATTGAAAAAAGATTGCGGTCACTGTTATGAAAATGTGGAAAAGAATACAGCAAAATAAGGTTGGCCTAAGTAAGGCAGCTAGCAAAAAAATTACAGATGTAGACAAAAATTATGTGATCACCTCATACATACTCCCACAAATATGGGGGAAAATGAAGCACAGGAATAACAAATGCATTTACATAAAAGCAATTTAAGTTCAGCAATTATAAATCATAGCTACAAAATCGTATACCAATTACAGAATATATTATGAGCTAAGCATAAAATTGAATGTCTGACTGTACAATGAAAATAGCAATGAAGTTTGTGTTAAATATCACCATAATTACCAATTTCAAAGAGATATAGCTGATTGAGAAGGATATCAGAGAAAGTTATAGTTCCATTTATAGTCTTCCAAGAAATCAGTTGTCAGTTACATAAAAAGTTATTCTTATGTTCAATTTCAAAATCAATAAGTAGAACTGCAAAAGTAAGGTGCTATAGCATCTAATATTACAAAGAATTCTCAGTGCAGTCTTTATCAGACTTATGATTTCATGTCCTCAAGTATAACAGTTGTATGAAATGAACAATACATTGCATCTTGTTTTCTGATATTTATCACCAATGTTTATGTTGTGCATATCTTTCTTGTTATTTTATGAATTTTTTCTTAACATTTTATACTTCTCAGTTAAAGAGTAGTTTATTAATTAAAGACTGTCAGATTTTATGGGAAATAACTATTTTCATGGTTTTGCTTGCATTTTCTGTATTTTTATACTTTTTGTAAAGTATAAATATAAGTTATATTTGATATTTAAAAAATATTTTCCAGAAATTTTAAAATATTAATAAAAAAACTTATAATAAGTACATTAATTTCTATATGTTTTTTAAATTTTAGTGCAATGTTTAGTACATCATTTCTTCTTTTGATTTTTCTTCTGTTTATTGTAGAAAAAAGAAGAGTAAGAAAAAGCATTCAGATGGAAGTGATAGTAGCTAAGATTATCCCCTCAAATTTATTCTTAGTGTAAATAAATTAGTATCATTTGTTATATATTCATTAATAAAATAAATATTTTCTTTCAAACTTTCATTTTTCATGTTTAATTATTACCATTTTTAAAAATTATTGTCTAAAATAAATTTTGAATATAGACTGCATAATAATTGATTAGAAAGTTCAATTTGACAGCACTTTGAATAAATTACATTGATCTGCTGCTCTTTCAAATAATGTGTCTCGTTAGAAAAAGTAAATATGATATCTTTTAATGCTTTTAATTTTTACTGATAAAATGCATAAATATGTCATTTTAAAATTGGCGATATATGATTTAAAGAGTTAAATCTTGATTTTAGGCCACACTATAATTTCTTAAATTAAAATTAAAAAATGTCTCCTATATCCATGTCAATATATTAAGTTGTTTGTATTTTGGGAATGTGAAATAGGATCCAAAATTCAATACATCTATCTTAAGCAACAAAATGATAATTTTACAAAATATTGTTTTGTCTTTTATTTGTGTTTTAATTGATTTGATTTAAAATATTTTGTAATAAGATTTGAATTGAAACAACTTTTTAAATTAGAAATAGAATATTAAATTAAATATAGAATATCAAAAATATATCAATAATTTTAAAGAAATAATTATGCTAGTTTTTTTAAAAAAAATATTTTTCAATCATTTCCCTTGGAAAATGAAGACAGTTTTAGAAATATATAACAATTGAAATGTAAATATTGGAAAAAAACAATAGGGAAAATACAGCATAATAAATATCATTAGCTTTTAAAATAAAGTTGTATTTTAATTATTGTCTTAGAAAAATAGAGGCACAAAATAAAACAAATTATTCAATCATTTATTGAATTCTTCATTAATGAATTAAATGCAAGATTTTTCTTTGATTTTAATAAATATTGCTAAATTCTTTATACATTTCAAATTGAATATTTCAAGTTTTGTTATTAGTTACAAAAATAATGCGTTTGTTAGTGATGTGAACCATTTAGATTTTTCATCTTATATTTATAAATAAATGTTTTTGTGGTTTTTAACTTACAGGAGTGCTTTAAAAGCTTAAAATCTCCTAGTGTTTTTCTTTAATATTTTAGAAAACTATATAAATAACTAAATAATAATTTCAATTAAAATTTCAAAAAATGAGTTTTGTTAAAACTTTAATAAATATAATAATAAAGTATTAACTTAGTAATTTGCATCTATTATTAAATCTTGACATAAACTCAAGTTCAAAACACTCAAATTATTGCATATGAAGTTTTAAATCTTTGAATTTAGAATAGCTAGCTTACCAGTTAAAAATAAAATTTCTGTTTAATTCTTAGGTGAAATTTTAAAATATACTAACGTTGTTATCTTTAGGTTAACTCCATTTTCCGTCCAGCAAATTAGAAAAAAATAAGAGTTAAAACTAATAGTTGATCTTCATTTCACACCAAAAATGGTATTTTAAAAATATTTGCATAAAAAAATGAATACGTATATTAATTTATAAGAATATTTTAAGAAGAATGAAAACATGTTAGAAAAGAGATGACATTTTTTAAAGAGTCTAATCTTTCATTTTTGATGTATTCTGAAGTTATATGCTGTAAATATGTATCTTTTTTACAATAAAATTTATTTCTGAAAGAAAATATTATATCAATTCCTTATATTCCTATAGTTAACGTGCAAGATATTCTTAGATGCTCTATAGATATGCAAATATGCATAATTCAAAATTTACATTTGATAAATTTATTTTTAAATTATATTTAATGGTAATACTCTTAGCAAAGTTAACATAACTGTTATTTTATTATATATTGTTATTGTATAATGTTAATTTTTTTATTGTGTGCTTTTTTATTAAATATTTTAGTAAAACTTTTAAAATTCTTATCAAAAAGTTTAATTTTTATAAGAGAAAAAGGATTGAAGGGAATGTTTGTGATGTGTTATGATATTAAAATATTGAGTTCAAAAGATTTCATTTTCAAATATCAGTTACATTAACTGATAGGCCATCGAATTCCTTCCTTGCCAATAGTGTTGAAATCTACAAGAAAAATTTGTCAGTGCTTCACACTCGTCCAGATGTCCTGCCATCATTGGCTGTCCACAATTATATAAAACACAATGGCGAATCAGATAGTCCAATGTGACATTAATGATTCTGTAGATAGCCCTGTCCTGTCAATGGTCTAAAAGATGCAACTACATTTATTTGCGGTTGGTCAAAAACTAAAGCTCAATTTGTTGAGAGAATACTCCAAGACTTGCCTTCATAAGCCAAAGTGGCAAAATCTCTAAAAATCTTTTGATATGTTAATGATGTCAGAAGCTTAATTGAATGGAGGCTTGCACTCATTTTGGCTTTTGGAGAACAATAGCCTCCTTTTTTGCAAACATATCAGCTATCTCATTCCATGAATACTGCAGTGTAAAGGCATCCATTGGAGATATATCTTGTTGGAAAGCTCTTTTATGACTTCCTGACACTGTTGAATGCATATGTTCCCACATTCTTGATAAGAAATGGCCTGTATTGCTGAAGTCGAATCAGACAGTACAAAAGCCCTCCTGAATGAGCTCTGTTTCAATGATAATTGTTGGGGAGCCACAGGAAAAGCTTTCAGTTCTCTATCAAAGTGAGTGAAGTAAGCCTCTACAGCAGTGTTTCTAAACCTTTTTGGCACAATGGACCACTTTAAAAATTTTAAATATGTCACGGACCCCTCTGTGAAAAAAAAAATTGCTTAAAAATCATTTATTACAAAATATATTCTGTTTTATTATTTAATTATTTTAATATTTTTATTTCAATGGTATAAAAAAATTTGAAAAAATAAAAATTTTTAATGTGAAGGCTGTTGTTGCTTTTTCTTGATTAACAGATTGATTTGGGGGATAGTTTTCAACAAACCAACATGCATATCATGTGCGACATTCAATCGATTTGCATGTTTTTATTGTGACAAGTGAGGAAAATCCCACTTCGCACAGATATACTGTAACAAACGGAATAATGGCTGCCATGGAGCTTATTTTACAAGCAATAAGAAAGAGAAGCAATGGGTTGGCTTCTCTTAAAGAAGACCAAAACTCGCCAAGAATTTTTTAATTGAAATCCATTTTTAACAAGGACTTTGTTTTCAAATTAATTAGCTCATTTTTGGCAAGGTTCATGTCATCGATACTGTCAATATTACAATGAAAAGGATTACGAATCCACAACTCATCTTATATATTTATTCCATCTAAACAAATATTTTTCAAATGAAACTTGAAGTACTTCACAGATTTCATTTTTCAAGTTGTTCAATAACAAACTATCTTTCTAAGATCCATTTTCAAAAAGCACTTCGTCCAACATTTGAAAGTTTGCATATATCCCATTTTGAATTCTAAATTTCCAAAGTGACATTTTCAATAGAAATGCCTGTAGTGTCTCATTGGCATCCGTAATTGTTGTATCAGGCCCTTAATTGAAAGACATATCGTTCATGTGGTTAAAAATGTTTGCCAGGTAAGCCAGTTTACATATAAAACCTTTTTTTTAATATTCGAAGAGTGAGTTATTTTTTTCTTCTAAAAAAAGTGATATACTTCTGTCTTCAACATGGAAATTCGCTTTAAAACCTGCACTCGTGACAGCCAGTGCAATTTTTTGTGGTACAGAAGTACCGCATGCTCTACGTTCATTTCTTGACACAGTATTTTAAAAAGACGATGACTAAGAGCTTTACTTCTAATAAAATTCACAGTTTTAATAACTATTGACAATACTTCTTTTAAGCTGGTTGGAAGAGTTTTTGTAGCCAGTTCATGACTATGTAAAAAACAATGTGTAACAATAATATTAAGAGCCTCTTTTTTTACTAAATGGTCAAAACCAGATTTATTGCCAAGCATCGCAGTTGCTCCATCCGTACAAGTGAATGAAGTTTTTGTTTCCAGTCGATGTCGTATTTGGAGACGAAAACATTTAAAATCGCTAAAACTAACTGCCTTAGTAGTTTGCAAAAGAGGCTCACAAAATAAGAATTGTTCTTTGATAGCATCAGCAGACGCGTAACGAACAAAAACAAGAAGTTGGCTACAATTCGAGATTTCTTTGTTTCATCCAGTTGCATACTAAAGGGGAATGACGATGCTTTCAATTCATCGATGATCTGTTTCAAGATATTGCAAGAAAAATTTTAACTATTCTTGAATGTATCACATCCTTGGACAATGAAATAGCCTCAAGTTTTTTCTCTGTTCCAGTCCACAAACTAATTCAACCATTTCCAGCGTACATGGCTTAATTAATGTCTCTCCAACAGGATGATGTTTCTTACTTTTGGCAATACGATGTGCAGCTCTGAAAGATGCCTCAACTAACGGTTTCTGTGAAATACCAAATCAAAGTTTGGTTAATCAGCATCAATCAGATTTCAAAAACTGGGCTTTCTTCTTTGTAAAAATTCTTTAGATTCATTCTTTTGATGCATTTTCAGTATGAAGAGATTTGAGATGCTCTATCAATTTTGCCGGTTTCGTACTGGCGTTTGCCAAAACATTTCCACACAGAAAGCATTGTGGCTTTTCAACACCGCCCGATTCCTTCATGCAGCAGATTCCATATTTTACAAAATTTTCATATACTTTCTTGTTTTGGACATTTTAGGCTACAAAAAAATATCAAATAATCAAATGAAACATTAAGAACAAGCATTAAGACACAAAAAATACTTTAATTACAACTTGTGAAAAAGAAAAATGTTTTGTTTTAAAAATTTGCAAGAACTTTGCAATTTAATTTAAACGTCACTTCATTTCCAAGTGGAGTAAAATTCAAAGGCGCTACTTTGTGTTTCTAAAAATTTCATATTTTATATGGCTTGCGAATGTTCTTTTCCTCGTATTGTGGAGGTCTCTATTTTTGGGAAATGTCAGACTTACAGAGTCTTTGCTTATCTTACAATGTCTTGGCTTACAGAGGTTGCCTGTACCAAAAAAAGTTTTTTTTAAATATTGATGCATTAAAATGTTTTTTTAAATATTGATGC